>JAVQJF010088675.1:0-28830 GCA_036023855.1 Gadopsis marmoratus
ACACACACACACACACACACACACACACACACACACACACACACACACACACACACACACACACACACACACACACACACACACACACACACACACACACACACAGCCAACTGAAGAGATACACACATATGTATAAGTAAATATATTTAATTTAATATTAATTTGGAACCAGCTCCCAGTTTGTGTAAGGGAGGCAGACACCCTCCTCACATTTAGGAGAAGGCTTATGACTTTCCTCTTTGATAAAGCTTATAGCAGGGCTGACTCAGGTGAGCCATGAGCCCCCCTAAATTATACTGCTATAGGCCTAGACTGCTGGGAGACATACCATGATGCACTGAGCTCCTCTCTCCTCGATCTGTAGGCACTCTTATCCAATTAACGCTAGTTACTAACTTGACTGCTTCCCTTTCCCATAGTTGTGTGCTTTCTCTCCTCTTACTTTCTTTCCTTCTGTTGCTTTCTGCAGGTATTTCTGCCTCTGGAGCTGTTGAATCTGCATCTAACCCATGTTCCTGCTAAACTGCCGCTGCTGCTATTATTGGTATTGCTCTTATTATTAATATTACTATTATTATATTACATATATAAAACTCACAGTCTTCACAGTGAGGCATCATCAATGTCTTAAAGCTTTACTGGCAAAATTAGAGTTTGTTCTGCTCAACCCAACCCAACCCATAATTAAGTAGGTATTTCCAAAAGGAATACACACACAGGATCAGTCTGGTCAAATACCTCTGTTTGGGGTCCTTCTTGAGCAGGCCAGCCAGCAGAGACTTAGCCTCAGGAGACAGGTTCCTGGGGAAGCGGATCTCCTCCATGAGGATGAGCTCAAACAAACGCTCATGGTCTTGGTTGTAGAAAGGCAGACGGCCGCACATCATCTCATACATGACTACACCCAGACCCCACCAGTCCACCGCACGGCCATAGTCATTATCTTCCAGGACCTGAGAAACAGACATTTGCCTCATTAAGTTTTCTCATCAATGGCAGTAAGAAGTGATTGAATTTGCAGCCTTGGAAAACACCACTTAACTACACAGATCTCTGACCTAAATCTGTACTTTTCAGTTTTGACTGACCACTTCTTGTGGGTAAAATAGCTTTCCCACCAGTCATCATGTCCAACACCAAGGTCTGTATATATAAAGCAGAGTGAAACTTTGGTCAAAATTATAAGAATGATGTATTTTACTTTGATGTACTTGTAATAAAAGATACATAAATAGATCACCCACCCAGAGCCTGGTTCTGCTCGAGATTTCTGCCTATTAAAAGGGAGTTTTTCCTTGCCACTGTCACCTACTGCTGCTCATGGTGGGAATTGTTGGGTCTCTGTAATAAAGAGTCGGTCTAGTCCTGATCTATATGAATGAGTGCCCTGAGAAAACTTTGTTATGATATGGCGCTATATAAATAGAACTCAATTGAATTGTTTGTCTTTGTGTTAAAAATAATCTGATCAGTTATTATACACTGCTCAAAAAAAATTAAAGGAACACTTTGAAAACACATCAGATCCCAATGGAAAAAAAAAATCATGCTGGATATCTATACTGATATGGACTGGGTAATGCGTTAGGAATGAAAGGATGCCACATCATTTGATGGAAATGAAAATTATAAACCTACAGAGGGCTGAATTCAAAGATACCCCGATAATAATAGTGAAAAAATGATGCGGCAGGCTAGTCAATTTTGCTGAAATGTCATTGCAGCAACACAAAATGGTACTCAGTAAGTTTGTATGGCCCCCTGGTGCTTGTATGCATGCCTGACAACATCGGGGCATGCTCCTAATGTCCAGGATGGTGTCCTGGGCCATCTCCTCCCAGGTCTGGACCAGGGCATCACTGAGCTCCTGGACAGTCTGAGTTGCAACCTGGCCCAACCTAATCATTAATATTATAGTAAAATCTTTGAAAGTCAGTATAATGATGAAGACCTATATTTTATTCCACTCTATGAAAGAAAACATAATCATAAGTCAAATAAATCAGCAAAAGACTGATTACAGCTGACTTTTGTGCATTTAAGTTAATCACTCTGCAATACAATTGTGAGCAATGCTGCCCTCTGGATGTGAGCTGAGGTTCTGTTTTTCACCTCTCCCATCAGCCCTCTCAGCAGATGAAGCTCTGATGCCTTCTGATCGAGCCACTCAGGCAGTTCTCATTTGTGCAGCTTGTGTTGTATTTTGTTCTTCTGACCGCTGTGGAGCTGCTGGGCAACAGATTCAATTCAATTTTATTCAATTTTATTTATATAAGATCATCATGTGTTTGTAGCTTGTTTTCCTGGAAAAACCACGTATCTCTAAAAAGACCATTTTTTCATGAGCTCAGGAACGCAGCCATTTTCAGCTTTGTGACGATACATTTTCCAACAAATCTAAGGGGGGTAAATAATCAGCTTAATAATTTAGCTGAAGAAGTGGCAGAATCTTCTGTTAATCCTTCAATTTATCAGAAAAATTCAAAATCACCAAACAGGAAGGGTATGAACAATTTTAACAAGCTGTCAGACAAATGTAGTCGAGTAAAAAGGACAATATTTGCCTCTGAGATGTAGTGGAGTAGAGGTCTAAAGCTGCATAAAATGGAAATACTCAAAGTACAAGTGCCTCAAATTAGAACTTAGAAACAGTACTGGAGTAAATTCCCACCCCTGCATAACACGTATACAAATACTAAAATATAATCTTAAATTAATTACAACAATCTTAACCGTAAAATCAAATAAAGGCTATGTTCTAGCTAATATAGTTGCCAGATACAATAAACTGACTAACTTGAAATGACCACATCAGGACCTAGAGGTCAAATCTCCTTGGAGCAATAGCACAGAGAAAAGAGAGATTGTTGTTCTCCGCAGCTTGGAAAAACACCCGACATGCTGTGTTGAAGGGATGGAACCATCAGCAACAAGACTGGATTCGGATTGTCTTCTCAAAGTGTGTGCTTTAAAACAGAGAGACTGCGCTGCTGAACTCTCAGTAAAAAAAAAAATCTCAGTATTTTTTGTAGTTAACAGTAAGTTTGAAACACCAGCTGTACGACTTTTATCAAAATAGCAACCTGTTTCGGCTATCTGTCATCCCCACACACACAAAATGAGCTGTCTGCATAACAGCACATATAAACTAAACGATTATTATTGTCTATAGTCTTACATATTGTAGGTCTATTTCAGGCTATAAAAATCCTGGTCCTTCATGGTAAAGAAAAAACATAGAATAGCAGCTTATCTTATAATTGGCAGGCATTTACTCTGGACACTTGTATTTTAGTAACCAGTGGACAGATTTATGTGTGGTGGCAAAGGGGAAATTGGCACTTATTAGCAAGATGAAGATCTGGATACACCAGTGTGACATCAGCAGATTATGTGACCTTTAGAGGTCTATAAAGCCGGAAACCAAGCAAATAAATATATGATCCCACTGCATGTGTGGATGAATGTGTTAACATGTATTATACATTGTATAATATTATGCATGATGTTTATAGCCGCTACAGCATCATTTGTAATGCAAAGGCTGCAATAAAATGATGCATACTTGGGGTTGCGTCAAACCCAAAGACCCACTTGAATCTGGAGAAGCTGTCATAGTGAGCATTCTGTTAACACTATTGCACTAAAAGAATAGAGTAGAATCTGGTTTACTGTATGTTATAACAGGTAATTTCATGTATTTCACTTCATTATGCACAATACCAGGGCCCTGGAACTGGAGCACCCGAGTGGAGTGCAGCCATCATTTATGTAATTTGTTACACCTGTGCTTTTCATGGGGTGTCGAGCTCAAACGTCTGTTGTTGGATAGCAGTGCTGCTGTATTCTCTATAAATTAGGTTACCTTGGCAGAAAAGCCATCAACACAAGTTTGAGTGGTACAGCACAGTAGATAGGTGTGTTTTATATTCATTTTGACTTCACTTAAGTACTTGTATCGGACTTAGAAAAGAGAATCATTACCTTTTCATCTTTCATTTTAAGAGGGCACTGAAGAAATTGTATATTGGGTAACATAAATTCAGTGTAATCTTCAGTTCAGTCATCTAGAGGGTGAAAATTAGGTACCAATTTCAAGGCAATCACTGTAACCTTGGGGGTGTAAAATAATTTTAATAAATAGGGGCCTTCAGCAGGCAGAACTATTTATCCCCCGTATGGAATCATTAGTATTCATAAAACCAAAAGGTTACTGTTTTCATCTGGTCATTGGTATAAAGTACCCACCCCCCATCCTTTATATTCTGCACAGTGCTTTCTTTTGGGGCCCTGAGTGGAATTGATGAGAAAAAAAAAAGTTAGCACAGCCGCAGCATAAATACGTCCATATTGTCCCTGTTCTGGGATGAAGAGCACATTTCTCTCCATAGGTAAAGAGAATGAACTCATCCATAATCCAGATATACTGAAGTTAAATCTGTTGGTGTGTAATCTGCAGCATTTTGTTTGCACAAAACTCTGTCAGAATTTAGTTTCCCCCCTACTGGAGTTCACAATTTGTATTCATCCACCTAACCTGTATTCATTTGTCTGATGCATGACTGGAAAAGAAACCATGCAGGTACCGATAATCACTTTCAGCTCTCGAGATGCATACAACACATTCGGATTTCTGCCCTTATTTGAAACCTGCAAAATGTCTGTTAGCCTGTTAGCATGGGATTGGGATTTGTGCATGAATTGTAAGGGGACTGGCTTTACCTCTAAGTGTATATGCAGCAGGGGGGTAAAGCTGTAGGTTCAGGTATTGTAAACATATCGGGAAGCACTCTGTCTTGATCTTATTTTCTGATTTAAAATGTCAATATTTCTGTCTATTGTGTCATCTCTCTTCCTGTCATTTCCCCTCCTTGTCCCTCCCTCCATTAGCTATACATGGGTGGCACACACACACACACACTGAATCACCCATGCAAACACACATGCCCCTCTGCCTTTCCTATGCCCCGCACCTGATAGTGCAGAGCTGTTTTTAAATGAGTATCTATTAAAATGCCATTATGAGAAATGGGGAGTGATGTTGTCCCTGGCAGGAGTTTATTGGAGAGTAAATGTAAGCGCCCACACATGGAGGACCTCATTAACCCAGTGGATATTTACAGCCCTGCAGCATGGAGACACAGGCAGGGATGGAGGCCTTGCTCATCTTAATAGTATCTCAGCTGATAAGGCCAACTCTTCTCCTATCACCACTACCACTAATGATCTTTATTGATCTCTTGAGGGTGGCTGCCTTTTGCTCAAAAGCCCCAGAAAACGAACATAGAGAGCCATAGAAGAGAACCGCTGGAGATGACAGGGATGAACTGCCTTGCTCAAGCACACTTCAAGCGTTTCTAGTCACCGAATGAAACCCAGCTGCAGGTTCATCTGGGACAGGCTACGGTCATCACTTCGCTGACTAACAAGAACAAAGAGGCACAAACTAAAAAAATAGTTTCACTATATGATTCAAAGGAGAATGGATGAATGCCGACAAAACAAACTACAGTTTTGCTTTTGCTTTTTTTTTTTATCATTACTGTTACAAATCGAAGCTTTTACACAAGACAAGTACCTGGTCTTTATGCCTGCAGTACTGTGGAAGCAGGGATGGACCAGTATCTGTGGTGGTTTTCCTGGTGTCATGGTCTTTAACTGCCATAAAAAGATAAAAAATGTCCCATGCCTCCTACTCCCCGGGTCAGCGGGGATCATGAATTTGTCAAATATAATTAATTAAAATTTTCTTCAAATACAGACGCTGCAAAACGAGCAGGAGTAATGCAGAAGTGGAACAAAAAAGAAATTGAAGTAACATCCGTGTCTAAAACTGGTCAACTGCCATTGTTGCGGCACTCTGAAGTACAAGCACAGTGGTGTCACTGCTCCTTTTAATTCTTAGCATTGATTCAACCAACGACACAAAGGCACAGGAGTAATATTAGAACAGGTGACATATGCAATCCCCTAGCTGCGCTTTGCATCCACGTAGAACTATCTGGGCATTGAAAACGTTGATAATCTACCCACAGTAGAGCGGGTGATAATAATAAGAAGCATATAAGAACAATAAGAAGCTGCTGCAGTGGGAGACTTATTGGATCTGCTCCCTCAACACATCTCCCCTCATGGTTTAAATGAGGACTTTTATATTAAGCCCTTCTTGTAGGCACAGCCTATTATTCTGGACTAAATATTTCTTTCTAGTGCCTCTGATATGTCTATAATCATATCCTAGGTATATTTTGTCCTTTTTTTTTCTGATTCCCTCTAGGATTTATATGCACTCATGAAAACATTTTTATATTTTATATAATTATATTTGACAATTATGTGATACATTTTTGAAAATAAATATAAAATAATTAAAAAAATGTTTTTTAATGTAGGGATTGGGAAACCATTTATTTCTGCAGGACACTATGCAGAGGACAGTTGTGGCTAACATTCACCACGTCACTATATAGAAAAATGTTGCTAAAACCAAGAGAATAATCTTGTTTGGATAAGGTGCATTAACCCAAACTCCAGTCACAATTTGGACACATTGAACAAATAATCATTAAGCATGCTACATTTCACCAAGCATTATGACTTGATGGGATACATTAAACAAAGTGCCTTGTCGAAGGTTGATGTTTTCCAAGTTTACCCTCTGTAATCCTTCAGATAAACACAACACTTTCATTCAATTGTCTGTCACTCCAGTTAACTGCATGTTTTGTGCCTAAGATTGGGGAGTAGGAGGCACAATATGGCAGAAAATACTGGCAGTCGCACAAGGATCAAGTGAAACCTCCGCAGTATAGCCTTTCTCGAGACATTTCAGCTCTTTCCTTTAGGCTGAATCCATCACCTTTTTGAAAGACGGAATGGCAGCACTACCAAGCCCCTCTGAAATTCCGAACCATTCTTTCCACCTCTCAAATATTTGTGTGAAGTCTCTCCAAGTTTCCTTTCTCCTCACCTCGGGTTCTTTCCGAGCAACTGGAGATAACATTATTGAATATAAAGCACCTGGGACTGGCTCCATACCCTGCCTAGATCAATTTCAAGTCACAGGCTGTGAGAAAGTGGCAAACACCTCTCTGAAATCAAACAATGAAATATCATCCTGTCCCCAAAACATCTTCAAATATAGGAGTTCTTCCTGAAAAGTTCTCTAGAATAGGATTCATGTACGGAGGTATCGGCTGCATTTGTTACTGAATTGAAGTTAGTCTGTAAATCAGGCTTCTGTGTTGAGCAGTGTGGGGTCATCACTCTAATCATCACTTACCTTCTGCTAGATAAGGTATGTTAACACAAGACCTCCATCTTTAAACTCCCAATTTCTGAATGTGAAAATGAGATGTTGTGTCGCCATGGTCAATTATACTGATACTGTGTAAGCAAAAACAGCTCCGCAATATGTTAGGTTGGCTTAAGCCTCCAAATCGGTGCTCGAGGGAAAATTAATAGTCTCAAAGTTTCCCTGCCTGTCAGACATTGGCCTGTTGAGACAGCAATTAAAATGAAGCCTGCTATTGACTCTTTTCCTTTCATTTCTGCCTCCATCTCACTCCTTGGCCTTTCAGTGTTACATTACTGAGACAGACACTCTCCACCAAAAAATACTGCTTTGGTCTTTTTGTGTGTGTGTATATATATATATATATGTGTGTATGTATATATGTATGTGAAAAAAATGACCATTACACTGAAGAGGGCCATAGTTTCCTGTTACCTTTAGCAATTTTAAAATGCATGATTTTGCAATTACACTCTACTATCTCAGCTGCTTTCTGGTCCCAGTTATTCACACTAATTTCCGCTAAAAGCTTCTCTTTTTAAAAGGAGTGCTTTCAAACCAACGGCGCCATGGTTTTGTTACCTGGCATAATAAGCTACCTGCACTGCTCCAATTAAATAGCTCATGATTGCACCTCGCAGTGTTGTGTCACGCATTCAATCGGCACAAAAGAAAATTGTTTGTCTGCAATTTCAACTTGGTTTCAGGAGGACAGGAAAGGGACGCACTACAAGTACAGTGCTTTGTCCATGAACTCACCATAAACAGAGTTCCTCATGTTTTCATGGAAATCCAAATATCATTTTGAGGGATTTTTAAAAATAATCTAAATGCATGCATGGCAATTTAAAAGTACCAACTGGCTGATATAGCTGCAAACCCAGAGGAGGATCGCCAATGGGGGACAAAGAGAGATGTGACCTAACCTGGACTGGTTTGTATGCCAAGGCTGCAGGAAACTAGGAAAACTATTATTTACTATGAAGATTATTGCCAGAAATCAAATATATCTATACAAAAGACTTAAGGTTAATGTTCAATACGAGAAATTAATTTTAATAGTGGAGGACCAGTGAGATAAGTGCTCAAAATGAGTGACTCGTATGATGGATTTATCTATTCTTATGTATTAAGCCTCATTTTCTATTCACTTGACAACAGGTGGAGGGATGAGCCCTTACCCTCACCTTGACATGCTGACTCTATATGGGACCTAAACATGCTTGGTGATATCTTTGGGGAATAAATCCTGAGGTTGTTCTGACCCGGAAATCTCATCTATTAACTGTGAAATGTTCAGTTCAACTTAGACAGCTTCAACAAAGAACCAAGGCAAATCCAATCAATCAAATGAATAATCTTTAACGGCTCAATCATTTGCTGCGTATCCACACAAATGATCGAGCCCCGTGCTACAGCTTGAGGCTCCTCTGGTATTCAGGAGTGAGGCTCAGATAACTGACACTGACAAGGCAAAGCTGGAGCAGATGAACCTCATCGACTCCTGGAAGCATCACCGATCACAGCCGTGACAGGGCTGGAGAGGGAAGAAGAAGACTGTCACCAGAACAGGAGATATGGAGGTGCATGTCAGGGCTGGTACATACAGCATAGCAGGTATGGCTGCCTCTGTTCAGAACTAATGATAACCTATAAGACCATATAGACGGTGATCCGAGAAGAGAAGGCCTTTGCTTTTTGCCAACACTTTAAAGGATAAAAAAAGATAAAGCTCTCAACAAAGCTGTCTCTAACACTGTATCTCAACACTAGATGGCAGTTTGACACAGAGAAGTATTTTTTTTTCTGCAAGCACTGTAGCATAGCTGAAATTCATTTAGTACCAATCGCTGTAATTGCTGTTGTTTGGTGATGCTGATTGAAGCCGTGTTTACCTCCCTCTAGAATCTTATCAGGTTTCGATTGTCCTGAGCCTCATTTGATTTCCAGATCTTTGCCTGGAATATTAAACTGAGTTCCGTTTGGGGGTGTATGTGTGTGTGTGTATGTAAGTAGGAATTTTGGGCAACAAGACAGATGTCTGTTTCAAAATTCAGAGATTATAAGAAGGTTTTAGATTTCATATCAATCAGTCAGGAATGGTCTCAGTCCTAGAAAATGACTGCAGGGTCACAGCTCACAATCAGGCTCTCACTCTTGTAGTGGATATATCCAGTCCACACACAGTGTAGCACACTTTATGTTTGTTGCTAGCACATGTCACTTCCACCATTACCTCTGAGAGGAACTTATCAGCAGGCTGGAAAGCGGTGTTTTGATGCCCTCTCTGGTTGAATGTTTCAAGCCTGTTTCACCTCTGACTACGCCCAGGATCACTGAAAGGTGTGGCTGGGCGTGGACAGGAGTGTGTACCGTCTCTGGACTTGTAATCACGCCCAAAAGTGATGTCACCGGGTCCTAAAGTCCACCTGTACATCACCGCAGCAAGGCGAGAAGTTAAACCACTGGAGGTCAGCAAAGATATGTTAAGTTACTCTTTAAGGCCATTTATTGTAGTCATGTGAGGAAAGGGACAGCATGTTTGGAGAGAGGACTGGAGGATGGAGCACTCAGCTGGCACACCTGGTATTTATTAGCTGTTTTTATCTGATATGGTTTTGACATGACATGGTTTTTATTAGCAGGCACCATGCGTGAATTTACCTGTTAGAGAGCCCATGGTAAGAGTTCACTTCAGGGGTGCCATTGACCCTTGTGTGCACAATATATGGCTAAAATAAAAAAGGGCTTAAAACTAGATCAAGCCACAGGACCACCAGACAAGGTAGAATCGGCTAAAAGGGTTACCTCAGTTGATATTGTACTTTAGGGGAACAGGTTTCCTAACAAACCTGCAATAAGTCAAATAACCACAGACCAAAAGACAAAGTGAACCAGGAGGCCATGAAGCAGTTGTTCGTTTTGCTTTCACAGTGTGGTTCCCGAATGCATTCGGTACAAAGGGGAACAAACCTGTGATTTGTTGTTAATCGGCAGACAAAATGAGAATCTGTCACAGTAATCACATGCTTTTAGTCTGCAACCAGCACTGAATGCGGTCTCCTCTAAACCAGTGGCACAATTATCCAACAGACCCTTCAGAATAACGGTAACAAGCTTCAGCACAAGGTCTTTGGGCTGAGCTGAAACCTGAAATTTAAAAACACTTTCTACCCTCATTGTAAACTCTGAGAGGTTTGATAATGGAAACCCCGGAGGGATGGTGGTGCCTGAAGAACATAACAAAGAATTGATTTGCCTTTCTCTATCAGCACTCATGAGGATGTATTTCATTAAAAGGGAAAATTGCTTACAATTCAAAATATTATGAGTTTTGGGGCCTTTGCAGAGATGACAGCGCTCACGGAGAATTTGCGGTTGTTCCAGTCAACAAGTATAGATATGAGTTTCCATTTGTGCCTATTCAAAATCAGCATGGAAGTAAATGAAAAGTAAAATGGCTTGTTTGAAAAATGAGATTATTGTGGAGAAATACCATTAATATGCAGATCATGATGCAGATAATTCATACTTAAACCTTCCAACAGAGAATGTTACAGAATGTCATTGTCTGTGCCTCTCATTCTCTGCTTTAAACAGTGTCAAGTGTCTGATACAGTTTTTTTCCTTTCTGCTCCCTTCTTTTTGTCTTGTGCATATTGCATCAGTGACCTTTTCTTATTTTTATTTTTTGTCCAGTGTTTTCTTAACCGATTCTTCTCTGTCCTCTGCTTGTCCTTGGCATTTCTTCTCAGTCTTGCAGATATTTAGATGGAATTCCTTGAAAAACAGATGCTGTGTGGGTGTTCTGCAACTCTGGTTCACACCTTCGATCCTTAACTTTAGTCCAGTGTTTCTTTTCCCAGATAAATCTAACAACAACTTCTTTTCACAAAGAAAAATGAATTGTGAAGTGCATAGGATGCCTGCGGAGAAATATAAATTCTGATGCCCATAAGAGAATCTCAATAATGCTTTAAGGCTGCAGAGATCGCAGCAGTATTTGATGCAGTAGGAGTTACAAGAGAATTTTAAAAAAATATATCACATTGGACTTACACTGCTTGACTAGTTTATCTCTCTACCTGCTATGCAGACTCAGAGCGATCATAGCCTGTTCATTTTATTCTGTCAAATCGCATCTCAGCAACTATTATCATCCCTTCCACTGATTGTCTCTTATTTTCACCTCGAGTTTCTCATCTTGCATTCATTTTGCTCTCGGCTGTTTCCTGCTGCCATGCTCAGCGTGCAAACAAACACTTGTATAGAGAAAAACAGACCATCAGAGAGAGACAGGAGAAAAACAACACATGGAGGAGACAAAGCACGTGTTATGTGAGCTTCAAACAGATCACTTGCAGGTACGGAGGATCGAGGTAGGGGATAAAGAAGGGCAAGAGATGTTTCTGCATTAAGGCCTGTTGGTGGCAGTGTTGATGCTTACAAATCTGTGAAACGTTTTACTTCGGTGAACCCTTACCACACACACGTCCCCTCTGATAAATGATAAGGACAACAGTGCAGCCCAAGGCCAAAAGGGGGCTTTAAGCCGAATTTGATTTGGAGGTTTGGAAACCTTTTTATTTCATGGTGGTGAATCCACAATTCACAAAATCAATTTGTCACAGCGATATACAAAGAAATATACTGAATGCTGTGTTCTGCTTTAGGAGAATAAAACATATCCAATGTAAGTTTGATCTGATTAAATCAGTATTCAAAGATTCTACTTGTATGTAAAAAAAAAAATACATCATTGCCTAGCCATCATTATTACACCCCCCCAATGCACATACACTACACAATCTTACAATTTCTCCTTCTTCACTTTCACACTGTGTGGTTGGCGGATCGTCCGGACTGTCGGGAGTTTTCTCGTGGGCCAGTCACCCCATGGCTCTGCAGCGCTTCTAGCAACACTGATAAGAACAGATTAAATGAAAAAAGAAAAAGTCCTGTGCTGTGCAGTCCTGCTGTAGACTGTCTGGTTGGCTCCACCCGGGAGTTAGCCGTACAAATTAACTTGATGCTGCCTATTTGTAACTCTTTGGAAATACCTGGATTACAAGATAAAATGCATGAAGAACAAAAGGGTAAACAAGGGTCATGTTTTTGGGAGTCAGCCTGTTGTAATTATTCACTTCATGAATCGATTGCATAGGTAGGATGTATTTTTTTAGATAAACACACTAATGGGGATTTTATTTCTTCCTTTTGCTGTCAACTCTCTCTGTTCTGATTGAATAGAATCAGAATGAACAGTTGCAATCTTAAGGCCTAATGCAACACTCAACGGGCAGCAATTCAACTTTAACCATCACAGGCAAGAGAAGAACAAGACAAAGAATCTATAGCCATGTTAGCAGGTTTTTACGGCTGTACTTTGGCTGCTTTGACCCAAATGATAACGTGTTAACCATCTTATTTTACATTTGCTAATTTGCACCAACCACAAAGCATAGCTGTGGCTCGTGGGAACGTCATTAGTTTTGCAGGTAATATTAAGTAAATATTTGGAGAAATTAACATTTCTCCAAATAGATGCTGAGATGCAGTCAGATGCTGAGATATTGAAATGTAAGTGCTCAACAGGGAGACGCCTTTGTTGTTGGTCTTTACACAGGAATGTGGTTTCACTTGTCACCTGCTCACTGTCACATTTTGATGATATGTAGAGGTCACAAGTGGTCATAAGCCACCCCACAGCAAAGGTGACCCCTGAAGGAGGAGAATTGGGACAAAGCCTAAAACATATTGGGAAGTCAGGTATAGTAAAAGCAACAATAAAATGAGTCACACCTATCCTGGAGTCTGTTGCTAAGGATTTATAATACTCCTCCTTGAATGAACTCAACATTAACATCTGGTCATACCCATTCAATTTGTTTCTTCATTTTACAGCATTTCACAAAACTTCAAATGTGTACGAACATTATTTCCAAAAAAATATATGACAATTGCCTAAGGAGCTCGTCTTTGGGAAACACAGACACATCACAGGGGTTTTCCTTTGATGATAGACACAACTTATGTTAAAAGTCATTAGGAGAAGCAACAGTTGAGGGCAACATAAAACAAACTGCCATTACCGTCTTGTTTAATGGCCTGCAGCTGTTTACCGAATGAAGAGCAAAATAGAATTAATAAAGCATCTTGTACCTCTTCCAAGTGTAAATCGGTAAGTAAACACAATCTGAATGTATCGTCTTGGCTGTTGACCACCTACTAATCAACAAAAATTCCACCGTCCTATTAACATTGGTATACAGATGAAAAAAGGCTTCTGTTTGCATGTCTTGGGGCTCTGACTTATTATGTCATTTATGTGTTTTTCTTTTTTGTATGTTTCTAAACCTGTTTTTGTGCTTCTTCTCATGTATTGAACATGTGCCTGAAGGCGCGGCTTATACATCAGTGCAACAGGAAATCAGACTTCAAAGCAAGCCGGCTCAGGCTCTTGCCTTCCAATACCAATGACTGGATCCAAATACTGAAGTTGCACATTTAAATGGGCTAGCATGAAATCCTATATATTTTAATTTTGTTTTTGTTTTTTTCTCCTATTGTGTTCATTTATTAATGCCACAGTGGAAAGCACTTTGAGCTGCATTTTCTGTATGAATGGTGCTATACAAATACATTTATTATTATTATTATTATATACACATGCACTGTTCTGCCTACTGCATTTATAAGGATCAATGCACAAAGACACACAGCAAACAGCAAACAGTAGTAACAGTAAGCATTTTCTGTGGTGAGTGTCATTCGTGACCAAACAGCAATCTGATGCTAATACAGTCGAGCCAATTAGCTGACTGCCTTGATTATGCTCTTCTAATGTACATTCAAAATGATGCTGTCGAGTTCTGTCTGGCCATGCTGTTTATGCATCTATTACATTAGCTTTAATGAGCTATGAATAGACACTGTGCTTTGGTATTTATTTCACTAGAGAGTCTCTCAGGCTGAATGGCATGAAATTAATTTATTATGAAACCAAAGTCTACAGAGGATTGTCTGGAAGAGAGACTCCAAACAATGCCTACAAACGTATACACAGAACTGCGACGGGAAGTGACAGAATAATCAGGCTGCAGAGTCAGCTTGGGGATTCGTTTTCAGCTGGTTGATCGGGAGAATGTGGCTAATGCAATGTTATGCAATTGTCACGACTTAGCAACTTTAATCGATCTGCAGCTAGACTCCATTCCACCTGTTGCGCCCAGGGAGTCTTTCTGACTTAGTGACATGAAACGTTATTATATCAGAAGCGGTGTGTGCAGAGAACTGCATCAGAGCGCTATCAAAGGACTCATCTTACTCAGGCATGACCCGCTCTTCATTGTAACTGTCACATCCAAGGAGAATTATTAAGCACACAGGTGGTTCAGACTCGTATGTGTATGTATGCGGCCATATTTGTAGCTGCCTTCAAGTGCGCCCCGTGAGTCACTTCTAAGCACTACTGTGTTAAAGATAAAATGGGCCCTGCAGAGGAAGTTTTCAGACACACAACATTAAATGAGCCACATTAGGCATGGATTTGGATGAATGAGTTGAAGTCTAATATTCACTGTCCTTTCAGCTAAAGAGACAGCAATATCCGTCTCTTTAGCTGCTAAACGCTCGCTTGTGTTTCAGATAATAAATATCTGAAAAGTGTGGCGAAACATACCCCAAAAGACTTGAAGCTGTAATTGCAGCGAAAGGTGGTTCGACAAAGTATTGACTCAGCGTGGTTGAATACATATGCACGCCACACTTTTCAGATATTTATCTGAACACCACGTATCATTTTCCTTCCACGTCACAATTATGCTCTACTTTGTGTTGGTCTATCACATAAAATCCAAATAAAATACATTTAAGTTTGTGCTTGTAACGTCACAAAATGTAGAAATGTTCAAGGGGTATGAATACTTTTGCAAGGCACTGTATATAGTGTGTCCACTTACTTTTGTTCTTCATTTAATGTGTCACTGTGGTGCGAAAGTCAATTGCCAGCTGGCTGAAAGACCTTTAAGGGGTTTATTATGCAGTCCATTTTTGGCATCACTAGTCCTGTCACCATGGCGATGATACAGGCTAGAGATCTGGGCCTTGTTCAATGTCATGCTTTGACTATGACATCATCATTGTGCTCCCTCTGGAAGTGTTTTGTGTCTGTGCTTATGTCAGCTACCGACGACAAGATCCTCCTCTGCTCTCTCCTTCTTCTTTCCCCCCTGGGTGTGCATATATTGTACATGTGCACATAAGATACATATCTGAGGTTTGGGATGTGTGGCTTCAACTTGTCCGTGAGACAAGCTCCACTAGAAAACAAACACTAGAAAAAGCTTCTGCACCCAATGCATATATACATTTTTTTAGTCAACAAGACAATTAAACTAGGAAACACAATCTGTTTCTTTGAGGATAGGTGTTTCTTGGTGACAGAAATTACAAGTGTCTTTATTTTGAGACTGAAATAAAGTCAGAGGAATAGGAAAAAATTAACAAAACTTCAGGATAACACATTACAAATGACAAAATGATTGCAGTTTTCTTGGTGCTGACTGCTGTGCTGTCAGAAGCGAAGTATTATTACTTCTGAGTACTTTAGGAGCTTTGCCTTCCAAATCGAGCCACACGTCCTTATTGAGTTATTTAAAGACAATAGTACAGAGGAAATGAATCAGCCCCACATGTCTTTTTAAGAGCCCTACATCTCCTTAAAAACTGTATTATCCAATTTGCAGCACGATAATGCTGGTTCCACTGGGGTTTCCACTGAAATAGTAGAGCACAGATAATTTGCAGAGAAATCTTGGCAGGAAACTATTTGCAGCCCTGGAAAGTAAAATAGGGAAAACTTTCTCTGTCATTGGGAGGTAAAATGTGTGTTGAAAGTAAATATAGAGATTTAAATGTACTATACTGTAGCTTGTCAGTGCCTGAATTAAAATAATATTGCATAACTGTGGTGACCTGATTAATTGTTCTCGATCAATTCCTCCTTTGTGGTCACTGTTATTACTGTTACTGTTAACAGACACTGAATAATAGCTTACACAAATTCCTAATCACACTCCATGTGCAGTCACAACAGAGTTCCAAAACTATTTACATATTTGACAGACTGATAGCATGGGGCTTTTGTATTTTTTGTATTTTTTTTGATATTCTTAGCTGGCTCTCTACTTGGTGCTGACGACCTACCTTCATCAGCTCTGCAGGAAACAATATGCTATAAGCAATGACAAGAGCGATCCAATACACACTGCTGTTATTCTGGGGGAGCATAATCACAGAGTGTGAACTCTATTTCATGAAAGTCACCTTCTCACCGACTTTTCCATTCTCTGCCTGTCTGTCTTTCTCTCTTTGTCTTTCACACACACACACACACACACACACACACACACCTAGACACACACCTAGACACACACACACAGACAGACAGACATGTTCAATGACTCCTTTCTCTCCAATACCTGCGCTGTTGGCTCCATGCAGGTCAGTAGAGGTATGGAAAGGCTGTGAAATCCAATGAAACTGAAAACATCTGGCTGATAAGGAGGGTTGGGCCTGTAGGAGGGAGGAAGATGTGTGTGTGTGTGTTGGGGGGGGAGGCAAGAAGAAAGGAGGGAAAAGTAAATCAAAAATGAAATGCAAGATTGTCCTTCCATGTGCTGAATACTCACAGAGTATTACTAATACTCACTGTATTGTCTAACTAGCTCCTTCTGCACAGTATAATGAAGTTGTGTATGAGTCAGGATGCATTTAAATTTCACCAGGGCAGGCAGACTGCTAGGATTCACAGCTGTATTAAATTACATTATAATTTCAGTATTGCTTGAAAGGACCATTAAGCATTTTCTGAAGGCAAAAAAGAATATATATATATATATAAACAAATCTTAAAAAATATAAGCTATTGGCCAAATTCTTTAATATCGTATATTGTAGGTTTTTTATTCCACCCCAGGTAATTAAAAGCAAGTACATAAAACACAAATAACAGCCAAAAAATATATATAAAAAAGACAAACAACTTTGAGAAATTGTCAACATTAAAACAATAGTAATCACTGTTGTGGCCTTTTCAAGATAAAGACAAAGTGCAGAAGACCAATGACTCTTGAGTTACGCCAAACTTGCTTATCTTTCTGACAGACAGCTAACTAAATTAATCACTTTTTCCCCCACTCATGTGCACTTTAATTGCTTTTCAAGGAGAGTAAAAGCAATAGAACATTTTGGTTTCTTTTTCATTTATTTTATGACTGTTGTTACCCAAAGGTCAATTTGCACTGACTCCCAATTTTGAACGTGATTTTTTATTTTGTTCTAGGTTGTTAATTTCAACAACCAAATCCTACAACTAGGTAGGTCATGAAGTAGAGGCTAAATTACCTACAGTGTTAAAGGACAGGTTCACATTTTGCCAAGTCTGTCTTAAGACAATATTTACATGTCCATATGTAAATTGAAACAGTTGTACTCATTCCTCCTGTTTATACTGGCCATTAAAACATCCTTTCCTAACATGCTTCCAGTGGAAGAGAATCAAAATTACATTAGCATTTCTGAAGTCATAATGAGGCTTTAGCAGTCCGAGTTCATCAAATCCAGTAGGTATCTTCCAAAGTTACAGTCTGCCCCCTTTGTTTTCCCCTGACAGTGTATCTGGGCTTAAGTGTGGTGGAGGGATAGTAACACTAAGAGGGAAAAGGAGTCTGGCTGTATATCATAACATGGTGCTTTCAAGGTTTAATTTCATTTAAAGGATCACATACTGCACCTTTTTGCTGATATATGTAGCTGTTGTGGAGGTTGTCCCCCCAGGACCTTGTTGAACAAGCAGATGGGCTCTCCCTACCACTACTAACCAACTCCAAATCTGCCTACATTGGCCTAAGCAGACAGTAGAGTCATATTCGATGGTGTCATAATTATGGAGGGAAAAGTAACAGTGCTCTTTGAAGTTTTGAAGCTCTTGGGATGCCAATGCGGTATCCCAGTTGGTTGGGCCAACACTTTGGTCCAGACTGAAATATCTCAACAACTGCTGGATGGATTGCTATAAAATTTGGAACAGACATTCGTGGTGTCCAGAATATGCATCTTACTGACGTTGGTGATCCCCTGACTTTTCTTCCAGTGCTACCAGCATGGTAAAGTTTTGATTTTGACTGTGTCCTGTGAACTTTCCCTTCTGCTAGATTGGCACACACTTTTGTACAGACATTCATGGTTCCCATATCAGAACCCTAATAACTGTGGTGATCCCCTTTTCTTCTGGTGCCACTATGAGGTTGACATTTGCTGTTACATTTAAAATATCCCAACAAATTTTGACTGCCATCAAATTTGGTACACACATTCATGTCCCCTTCAGGATGAATTATATGAATGAGAAATAAGTTTGGCGTTCCCCTGTCTTCATCTAGTGTCATCATCAGGCCAAAATGTCAATCTGTCAATTTTGTTTATGACTGGAACTAATAACATTCCCATCAGCCTGATGACTATGGTAAAACTCACCTCCTAAACATCAGCATGCCATTGTCACACAGCTGTGAGGCTGTAGATTGTCAGTCTTGTTAAATTAAAATCCCGAAAAGGGCATGTTTAGCGTTGCCTACTGATGATTTAAAACAGCTAATTAATATATGATCGATTTTTGCTAAAGACTGGGGCTCACTGACACGTTATGCCTCAAACTAACAGCAACCACCTATTGCTGAGTAGGTGGGATTTCAAATTTATAATTTTTAGTGCTTGTACACACTGCCGCAAATTAAATTAGTGTTTTGAGTTATGATGGGTGAGGAACATTCCAACAAGCTTATCTCTCTACTGATATCATTTCCAAAAGCGCAGATGCTGGATGACTATGCACTTTCCTCTCCACTTTGAAAAACTGAGCAGAGAAGTAACTAGCTGGGAGCAGAGACCGGGTCGACTGCATCAGTCCCCACAGATGGCTGTCTGATTCTGCCGCGCTGATGGAAGACGCGCTGTCATTTTTTGTTTTGTGTTTATCATCATTAGGTGTATTGACAAGGCCCAAGCACTGTTTTTGTTTCCCTGCTCTCTCCCAAACACAGGACAGAATTAGCCGACTTTTGGCAGACATGCTTCGTTGCCGTCGCCTCAATCTGCTTGTCATGTGAGCAGATACAGAGGAGATTCATGAGCAGCTGCACTGCTTAAATGTCCCAAGAGTTCCAGAAGAGATATTGCGTCAATTGGAAATTGCCTTATGAATAATTAATTGGAAAAATAAAGCTGTTCGCTTCTCTCCTCAGCCTGAAATTAGGCATTAGAAGTGCAAAAGGAAGAACTTTGACACAAAATCATAGTGTAGAACAGCAGACTCCACTATCCACACCCCTCCTGAGGATTCTTTATCTCTGCTATGAAGGGGAACTCTCTAATGTCAGCAGCAGAGATAAATACCGTTGTTATCAAAGACTCTCATTGCTCCCTATGACTTCCCTGCAGCTCCAAAGTGTACTTTCCCCACCAATGTCAAGATTTGCATTTTTGGTGAATTTGATGTTTTTACAACCAGGTATCGGTCAGATTGCATTTACGATTCTTGCTTTATTTCCATCGAAATACTCAGGTGGCTGTCCGGGATACTCGCTCAGTACTGTAAAATGTCAAGCTGCATATACACACCATATGCAGGAGTCAAATGCAATATTAAGAAAAAAGTTGAAACTGTGAGGAAAAAAAGGATTTTTAATGTATTTTTCTTTCACAGCTTACAGAAGATGATGCCTTTTAAAAAGTGCTGATGCAAAAAAGAAAAAGAAGAAAGAAAGGGAAATTATAGTGACAGTTCTTTGTGGCTATTTATTGTGTTTCTATTCTTTATGCAGAAACTGTGAGTATTCTCTAAATAAACTTTCCACACAATACCTTTCAGGTCATGTAAAGGTAATCGCAATGGAATTTCTTAGTATTTACTGTGTATTCACTTTTAATGTGGAAACCATCCATATAATACAAAGAAACAATGCACACTGCACATTAAAGGCAATTGGAAAGGTAATTACAGTACATTCTTCTGAAAGTTCTCAACTGTAATATGGAAGCTATAGCATCAACATTATATTTGGCAGCAGTGATGGCACGGTTTAACATTTTATTATAAAAAATTACTGCTGAAAATGTACATTAATTAGTAAGTTTCAGCCACTATGTTAAGTGGCATATGTGTCTTACCCCGATACCTATTCTGCTTTAATTTTACTCTAATTACTGAGTAATTGTATAGTAACTGCAGACTAATTGCACTTCTACATTTTTTTTTATTGCATCTATATTACCCAGTTACATTTTTAATATTTCTTGTAATTACTATTTCATTAACAGCCTGGAAATGTGCTCATTTGTAATCAAATCAAAACTTTGCAAGGTTTACAACAAGGTACAAAACTGCACGTTGCTACCAAGGAACAGCTCAAAACGATAACCATCAATTCACAGCAGCAAATCGCACTGTGATCTCACACTTCTGTCTACACTGTATGCCACAACAAATCCCAATACATTTCTATATTATGCATTTAATGTAATTAGAGCTATACATATGCCTTAAATGCACATTCATTGTTCATAATGAATGTGCTGATCGAGGGATAGAAGGAAATTTGCATTGTTAAAAGTAGGCTTGCTGAAATGGTGAGTAGCAGAGACAGAAAGAGGAAAAACATTAAAAAAATGTCTGTGCTGTTCTATAATCTCTCCTCTGAGAGACAGAAGAGTTATTCTGCTGTACTTAGTCTCTTTCTTTTCATCTTCTTTATCTCTCCCTCTACACTGCTGCCTCACTTCGTGTATTTCCTGTACTTGTTGTTTATCTCTCTTTGCGTATCTTTTGCCCAACACTTTTGGCTTTATTTCATGTACGGCATTGTGACTACTTTCTACTTATATTCTTTTTGGTTGTAACGCTTCTCCTCTCTTCTTCATCTCCCTCTGTCAGACAGATGAGATACTAATTAGTTTGTCCTTTGCACTGCTTTTACGAGACAAAGGATTATCTTAGTTACCATGCCGTGTTTGACACATACGCTAGCGACAAAATACAAATGCTTGTACATCTGCACACGCAAAAAAAAAAAATGCCACTACAGCACTAACAGATATAAAGACATAATACACTCATGACAGGGTTGCCAACTTTGGGTTCCTGGCTGGAGTGAGATTTTGATGCCATGGCCCGTGGCCTTAATCAGGCATACATGCACTTTATCACGTGCACATATTTGGACTTAATTCACCATCAGATTTTAAAAAAGTTTGCACCTTGCACATGTGGCAGGAGCAGGACTTTACTGTATATTCCGTGATTTAAGGATATAGCCTGACTGAGCCACCCCGGGTCTTCCACCCTGGGAAACACTCACAATTTCACAGTATTAGACTACACCCAATAAAGGGCACACAGGTTCATTCACTTATGGAAGTCAATGTTGTTTCTAATATCACAACTACACTGTTTAATTAAATGTTCACAAAAGAACCAGAAATAAACACAAAAACAACAACAAAAGAACACAAGAACCTATCCTACCAATATATGAACACACACACACACACACACACACACACACACAGAGACAAAAATACACACACGACCACACAACCACACATACTCACTTAGCACAAATAAATACATGAGCACTCTTTCACTCACTCGGCCACATACTATATGTACACACACTCACTGGCTTGGTTGAACGCCTTCTGGGCTCTGCGCAGATGTCCAATCAACACGGCAATAAGCGTCGCGCACCAATTACAAAGTAATTTAAGAGCCTATACTCACAGAATGGGGTTATGTACGTTGGCCTGTTCAGCTCTGTTGCTATGCCAATGTTTTGCCGTGAGAATTGTTTGGGCAGCATGAGAGCGTGAGACTGACCGTGAACGCGTGAGACTTGGCAACACTGCTCATGAAACCTTTTCATTGCCTGCAGCAAAGCAGAGCAATTTTAGGTTTGGAAAAGAACGCAGAATCTATATTTGTGTATAATTGTGAGAGTGGATAGGTGACCTAGCGGAAGTAGCAGTGTTTCTTTGCTGAAAGTTGTGTTTACCGCTGCCTGTGTGTGTGCCTCTGAACAGTCACTCTCTCATGGGGTCTCTAATGCAGCGGTTGGAGCTGCTCTGCTTTCCCTTTCACAGAAGGAAAGTGTTTACCCAATGTTTACAACCCCTTCTCACCTCTATCTCTTCACTCCTTTTCTCTCCTCATCTCACTCTTTATTGTCTCTTTGTTCCCTCTGTCACTCTGTCAGTCGACTCATCAATAATGGAGTGGTTGTCATCCCTGGTTCACCGTGTGCGACAGGTGTGTGTGGTGAGCATTTAGCGTCGCCTATCATTGTCCCTGTCACCACTGTCTCCTCTGCTCTTGCAGTGCTCCATATCCAGGCAGGCAAATTCATATCAACACACTGAGATCTGTTCATGATTGGCTGCTTGTACCCCCGCCGCTCGGCAATACACACAGACACACAGGAAGTAAGTGATAACAGGATTCAGATAAATAAAAAGTGGTTATATACTGAGCCATTCCACGACTTTCTACTTCATAAACCTATCAACTAGAAGATTGAAAAGAACTCTGTCTCCAGGGGGACTCATTTCCATCATCGTCCTCTCAGACATGCAGAGGATTGAATATATTTTAACAAAATCTGCAGCCGTCATGTAGATGTTTTGGAACAGTGGCCGATGACAACCAATGAGAGCTTGTGATGAGACCAAGAATAATGTATAGTATATAGTTTTCAGTCAGTTTAACTGCAAACACTGCTGTATATATAGTATGCTGTACAATACTGGCAAGGATGCTGCATTTTCACCATGTTAACAGACAGATGGATGTATCTACTGTATTTAAACTGCTGAAATGGTAAGATGTCCAAAATCATCTCTTGAAACAATACAGTATTAAATACCAATACAAAGCCCACAGTAAATAACATTTTTGAGGCTATTGCTTTTATTGTTGTTGTACTGGATTTAATTGCAAGATGTTGCAAACCTTCTTCCTCTGTGCTTCAACTCAGCCTATATCAAGTACTGGTTCCCACAGAGGTCTCCATTTTCAGACCCTCTTCTCTCTATACAGAACAGCCACAATGACAAATGCAGATGCTTTCATACTGTTAAATGAATGTTTTAAGTCACCAGATCTTAACCCAACTGAACATCAGTGGCAGATTTTAGACAGTTTTTGCCACCACCTTCATCCAAAAGTTCTTCCCTCCAGTAGAACTCCACAGATTTGAAGAGCATTAACGCTGTCAGGGGCCAAACACCTCACTAAGATGCTTTATGTTGATTTTTCCTTTAATCTGTAACCTGTAAAATTTGCTAACTGCCGTCTGTCTTCTGTTTTTACATGGTGACAAAGGTGTCCCATGTATAAGATTATGTGTGTTTTGAGCTTTTTGTGTGTAATATTGTATTTTGCATACAATTAGAACCTACTGTTTACCCTCCTTATCCAGCATAACTGATGTCAGGACATTATTATTACATTATTTGAATTTCGAGATATTGGCAAACATTTCTAAAACCACGTTATCTGCTTGTATAGATGGAGAATTTTGTGTAAATTCTAGCGGAAACAAATCTAATCAGTTTAGAATATAGGCTGCTTTAAAACGGCACACATTTCTCTGCAGTGTTTGAAAGGCAGAGTTGCTGAGGTATAAAATTGGCAGGTATGTGGGAGTTTTGATCAAATGGGATCTCCTGTAAGATGAAGCACTGAGGCTTGCCACTCCACTTAATCTAAAATGACAGCACCGCCTTTCATCAATTTGTCACACATGTACAGTCATCTGCACAGTATACACACACCCAATACACACATATACACCCTGCTGTAGAAGGCTATTGCAGATGCCATTTCAAATTATGTGTTATTATTAAAACCTTACATGTAAGCTTCACCTGTTTTCCTCTTCTTTAGAATTTTTATCATTTTAAAACACACAGTGTGATCCAGAGCACAATTATTCTGCAGCTCGGGTAATCATTGCAACAGGCAGCTGATGTTTAATAAGCAAAGCACACTATATTTAGACTTTAAGCCATTTTAATCTCTCAAACTTAACCAGAACTGTACCTGGTAATGAACATTCACCCGAGTCCCACTCAGAATTTACCCAGAGTCCATTGCTCCTCACTGTGCTGGTAAACAGCTAACTGCAAGCAGAGAGACAAAGTTCAGTAGCGTGCTCAGCTGTGAAATAGGCTTCAAATTGCATGTAATTACTGCATAATGAGCTCAATGTGTTCTATACAAGACCCCTACAATCATATTGAATTAATTAAAGCTTTAATTACCAAATCACCATTGGGTATTTGTATGCTAAAAAGGTTTGAGAAGTTTGATCCTAGACAGTTTTAGGCATCATCTAAAACTTTTTTCATTACATTAGCATATTAAAAGTAATAGAAAAAATTGTATTTAAGGCTGATGCAAAGTAATACAGTCTTGAATTTTATATCAGCACGGTCCATGCCTGTATCACTCTATTGAGCTTTGTTTTTTGTGGGTTTTATGGGTATATTGGGTTATTATTTCTAATAATCCCCAATACTTAGATTTGATCAAGATTGTGGACATCTTGTTACAACAGAATAATATGCTCCTACCTGACTTTTTTCTTTTTTACAAATTATTCACATGAAATTCATGTCTTTCACAAGTTATTAACACTTTGTTTGTTTATTTTAACTTTGAAAGAGAAAAGATCTCCAAAATCAATTTCTGAAAGACAGAAGTACCTATCAGGTTCCTCCTCTTTACCATGTCGCCTCACTGCTCTGTGACTGAGGTTAAAGTAGATGAAAAGATCATTAAAATGTCAATCTTAAGTTTTGAAACCTCAAAGTGAACGACTGTATGGAAGACGTTATGAATAACACTGATATACATGCCAACTAAGTTGAGTTACTTATTTAAATCTTGTTTCAGCCCTTATGAAAGTTAGGTCGCAATGTTAATTACAAAGATCATGCTAGTGTTTGGTAGCAAAGAACGAATGCTATAATTTGTAACTAAAAGTTACTGACTTTTTCTAAGATGACAGCAATGAAGCCAACTTTCAAAATGTTGGAACATGGGATGAATTATAGTTTGAAGTTAACTAATTGCAGAGCATTTTTGAACTGATGCTATTTCTATCATTCTCCTAACTGGGCTTGCTTCTGTTTATATCCAGCAGACACACAAATGATGATAGTATATGTAAAATTGACATTGATGACCTCAATTTGTCCGGGCAAAAACTGTAGAAGTTATTTTGGAAGCAGAGAAGAAACCAGAAAAGTACAGAAAAGAGGAACAGCAGAGGGACAGCATGGAAAGTATTTGGATCAAGAAGATTAATTAATAGAGAAGCATTTTTGGCATGTGATTTTTTCATTGTTTTGAAAAGCATCGGCTCATATGTGTCATTGAAAACCATTGACGTGACCAAATGTCTAAATTAAAAACATATTGTCTGTGCCAAAATATCTGACATTATAACTCCCTTCAGAAGTTAAACCTTTTGTGTACTTGAACAAAGTAAGGATGCAACCTCTCCTGGAAACGGAAAATTAGTTCTCAGAATTACAAGGTTCTATCTGTGGCTGTGTCCTATTTTCTCTATAGTGCACTACGTTTACTGTTCACCATTTTATTTGAGCGTCCAAATTCTGTGTGTGTAAATGTATCAACTATTTAGTCCCCTCAAAAATTGCACAAGGGAATGAAAAAAGTTGTGTCCATGTACTTTCTGCTACCAATCCCACAATGCAATGTGCCACATTTTAAATGAAATGACAGTTGCACTACTCAACAGCTGTCAATGATGACACAAAATTATGATAAAGTGTTTGAATTCTCCATTTATTGTTCACTATTAAATAAACATTTGATGGTCCTTTAGTAGTGAATGAATAAACAACAGAGTGATTTTGGACCCAACCAAAAATGATCAAGAAAAACACATTTAAAAATGTGATAGAAGCTTGTACATTGGGGGTCCCCAACAGTAATCTGAGGCATCTAATCAAAAGATAAACCATGTCCTCTAAGCTAAAGGATAGTGGGTAGGGTAAAAGCTATCCATCCACCCCTTTTTCAACATGCTTAGATGCTAATAAATTTGAATCTGCTTCCATATGCTTCTTTAAATAATCGTTTCATCACTGTCATAGACAGACCGGTCTATTTTAGGTTGAGGTTGTCTCTGGAGATCCAAATCAGCCACCCCAGACCACGATCCCTCAGCGCATCCCGCCCATCTCATCACACAACTCCCCTGAACACACAGAGAGATCTCAATTATTCACGCTCAAACAATGACATCCCCCAATGTACTGTGGGTAATGAAATCCATTACTTAAGAGCATGGCCATGTTGTTGCTCTGATGCTCTCCTGCTTCCTTTATTTCTTCTCATTGTTCCTTGGTATCTTAGCTCTCTGCTCGCAGGCTCTATTTGTAGTAACCTTGTATATGTACACTGTGCCTGCTAAGGTTGTGAAATTGCCTTTTCTTGTTTCGGGTTATTTGCCACCCCCTCAGTCCCTGGTAGACTTTTGATTTACTGATGTTGTTGCCATGGAGGTGTAATGTGCAGCATGGTGCACAAGGCAATAAAAAGGAGGGAAGTAAAATTAGAAGTATTTTTTGTTGTAAAGTGATATTGGCCTGTAAATGCTTTTTTGCACGTAATTAAATGTTACATCCCATGGGTTTTGTTTGTGTTTCCTGTTTTATTTTGAAATCTGTTCAGTTCCTGCCCTCCTGTGTCATTGATTGTCCACACCTGTTCTCTAGTGTTCACCTGCCCCTGATTCCCAAGTTAGTCCCTTTTCTATATGTACCAGTTCCTTTCCTTTGTTGATTCATTCTGCACAGGAACTGGTGCTGCAGGTTGTTTAAGTGTGGGCCGGTTCACCAACACTTAATCTTCAACACGATTGTACTGCTGCTGGAGTCTCAACAGGTTCAAAAGAATTAACTAAAGACAGTCAGAGTTCGATGCAATAGTTCATCCTTCAGCAGAGATAAACCTGAGCCCGCTCTGGAGAGAAGACTGAAGACAAACTGACTGTGGTTGTTCTTATGTAGTCTAAGTGCTGCCCAACTTGGTGGAGACTGCTGCTTTATTCCGCCACCATTTCTCTTAAAATAACCTGTCATTGCCTTATAGATAATGGTGTCCCATGTGGTCATGGCTAGAGTTATCTAGCCCCTCACCCAGACTGGCTCTGGCCTGTTTTCTGATTCCAGTATGTCTGGGACCCTCCCTATTGTATCATAGCCTAGGGATGTCCTGACACCAATTATCTCCAGGCCGTTCCTTATTAAAGCCTTGTTTTGGACTGTCAGACGCCAGTACCTTTGAGGCATTCCCAACTGTGTTTTTGTTTAAAGTAACTATGCCTTCTCATGGTTATATACTAGAGCACACACAGCTCTTTCACTCATGCAAACTCAACAACTTACATTGATATTCTCAATTACATGCTGTGTGCGTTGATACAATTTATCACACTGGGTAGATTTAATCATTGCTTACTGTTCTCTCAAAACAGAATGCATATTGATATTTTAATTACTACGATGTGAACGCTTTTAGTTAATATGCAGTTTTGGGTGACTTTTGTAGCTCCTACGTGGGTAGTCTCCCAGCACAAGGAAAAAACCTGCGTGATGTAGGTGTACGGTGATTGGTCGAACACATTAGACATGTGGACTCCAACTGGAGTAAAACCGTCTTGATTAGTTTTTCCACTGTTTCTTATTCACTGAGTTATATGTGAAAATATCCTGGCTCTACATGTCATTGTTCTCAGTCGCCTTTTTCTGCTGCTGCAGCTGCTGGCTTCGCTCTACTCTCTGAGGTATGGTAGCTGCACTGGGAGGCAGAGGGGGAAGAGGTACGCTAAAGGAGAGGTCAAGTTCAATTTAAAGGGATTATCAACCTCACTTAAAACTTCCATGAAAACAGAATGTGATTTTATTATCTTTTATATCTTAAATTATTTATTTTTACTATTTATTGCTGTTTCAATCACCATTTATGACTATTGCTTTGTCTCTAGCCATGGTTACACATGCTATAATGAATTTTGTTCATTCATTACCTTTTAGACACACCGGTGACACTTGACCATCATTTCAATAATAATCTTTTCCAGAAAACCTGAACTGGGACCACTAACTGACATTGCAGTAATAATTACACTCATGTTCCCATGACGCAGAAGAAAGGCCATCGTTTCTCTTCTATTAATTTTTCAGTTCATCGTGGGCCTCATTAGTCACTGCTAGTGATTTTAGTGTTTTAAATGATCTCATCTATTAGTGCAGAGCTGGGCATTCTACGGCCCGCGGGCCACATCCGGCCCTTTGGCTGTCCCCGACCGGCCCGCGAGAGGTCAATGGTAAATTAGCAATCAAACAAAAAAGTGTTCATCATTCACGCAACACAACTGAGCGTTGCT
>JAVQJF010088690.1:0-33019 GCA_036023855.1 Gadopsis marmoratus
CAGAGACCCCCCCCCCACACCCCCCCCCCCGCAACAGCCCCTGGAGCGACCCCCCCCCCCCCCCCCCCCATCTGCAGGACATATAATAACCTTGCAGCTCCTCCACACTTTGCTGATCAAGTGCTGCGTTTCTACCTCAGAGTGAACACTTCTTTACATCCAGGGTTAGGGTTCTTTTCCCAATAACTTATTCACGTCATTTCACAATTCCTCCCAGAGCTTTGACGCACGGAGGCTTGAAACGGTGGCTCGGCTGTTCAGAGTCGGCGGTTCGAGTCCCGGACGAGGATCTCTGGGCACAGTAATAACCTTCAGCCTGCTCGGCTGCCCGGATATGAGACTGGCGCTGCTGTTTGCGTGCAAAAAGGACGCCACCAAAACCAAGCATTTCATTTGAAAATCATTTTCTATGTATATATATATATTTTTTTTTTAAAATATATTTTGAGGACTTTTAAGAAATTCTTCTGGCCCTCGCGTGGCAGCAAAAAATAAACATTTGAACATTGCATTAGAATTACTATTATTATTACAATAATTACCATCATTTTATTGTGTGGGCCTTTAAACATGTGAAATATATGCTGTAAATTAACGATGCTTGGAGACGTCAAACCAGTTCGCGTCTTGACGCAGAGCCGGCCCTCGTTAATTGGCCCGTGCGTAACCGCGTGGGTGAGTTTTAATTCTGCGGTGTCGCGACGTGACTCGCAGTGCAGCCTTCTCTGTCTGCACAGCGGCTGCGGGGAGCCGACTGCCGGGCCTCCGAACGTAAACAGCGAGGAGGCGAGTCGAGACAAGACAGAGGGGCTGAATTCCAGCCGCAGCACAACGCTGATAAAGTATTGGCCCCGAGCCACGTCGTTCATTAGTTTATGTATATGCTGAGGCTGTTTCACCATTCATCATCCAATCCAATCTATGCTCTCATCTCAAAATGTGCTTTGGGTGGTGGTGGTGGTGGTGGTTGGGAGTTTCGTTAAATGGCAAAATAGCATTATTTAATAAAAGGCTTGATTGTTTACTACAATATACAGAAGTAGGTAAGACACTAAACGTAACATTTCTTACATCACACGTTAAAAGAGGTGAATAAGAGAAATATTTGACATTTCTGAAATGTTTCTACCTCAGTCGGAGCTGCCAAAGCAGAACATGCATATTTGTCCCAATTCCATATGAGGTAAAAGCGGCGCTTTTCATTAAGAACAAATCTCTTAACTTTATATTGGAGTCATGGTTTTATAGGCAGAACTCCATTTGCATCTGGAACTTGGTCTAAACAAAGCCGGAAAGTGAAATAGTTGGTCTCTTCCGCACTCTCGCTGTAGTAATTGATGGAACCGAGGCTGTGAATGTGCTACCCATCTCGCATATTCATCAGCCTCGCATCGGATGATGGGTAAAGACAAATGTCAGCTCCACGCGCTCTCACCCTGTCAGTCAGTCCCCCCCCACCTCCAGCTGTGACAATGTGCGTCTTCATCTCTGCTGTTGTTTTGTCTCCGTTTCTCTGCGCCTGCTAAATATGCAGCCTCAAATGTGTGTGTGTGTGTGTCTGAGCAGGGGCAACTGTAACAATGAAAGCACCCTTGACCTTGTCATTTAAACGTAGCCTCAGTTCAGACTTAAATCCGTGGAGGTGGACAAAGTAATACGGGCCGATACATATTCAGTAAAAGCATGCAGTGTTCTCCAGCAGGCTATTTTCTGTCTATCCCTTGTGATTCAACTTTCTTTACACTTTTCTCTAATTAAGTAAAAGTTTGATTACTGTGAGTTTCAGCTCAGACTCTTGTGCTCCGGCTAACAGACACACTGCACGTTGCATTCTGTGAGTTCAGTGTCTTCTTATGGTTGTTTTTCTTTAAAATTCAATTTGTGTTTCTCAAACAACAACAACTTTTTCACCCCCCTCCTCTTCTCTATAGTTTTAAGTCTTTATGAAATTGCTGATTTGGGTTTGATTGATCTCCGTCCACTCGGCTCTCTTTTCTGCCACACATTTAAACCCAGTTTTGCCTGCATGTTGAATCTTGTGGATTCTAAAGAATTTGCCTCTTTGCTGCAGCTCTCATTTACTAAAACTGTTCCATCTAGCGGAGCTGTTATGCTTGGTATCACATTTGTTGTTTATTTTGCCCTGCATACATCTCTTGTTATCTCTTTTAAAAGGGACCTTTGGTCATAAATCTTTCTGCTGGTCATTACTGGTACTACAGTATCAAAGCGCTATAATAAAACCATCTAGATTATTATAATTCTTACCAATTTGTGCCCAAAGTCGTGCTTCCAAAACAAAATTATGGACAACAGATTTACAGATAAAAAAGAAAGCACATTACAGGCTCCATGTTTCTTAAATACCCTATGGCATCTTTCAAATGTTAACATCGAAAAGAAGAGAACAATCCTGGTGGCAATTGGTGCCAGCTATAGATTCTAAAAGTGAAGTGTCTTTTTATGCTACCACGAGAAGTCGCCAAAGTTATAAATATTTAAATCCGACATGTAGGGGCTTTAATGTATTTTATTCCATAGCATGACAGGATGTGAATGAGCAGATTCCCAAATTGGCGAGACGGTGGCCACGTTGCATTTCAACTTAAGGGACAAGCCACATGTCACATTTTAATATTTACATAATAAACAGTATGCACAGTGAATGCAACCTGCGTATAGTTACAAGCGTTCAAAACATATGGAAGTAAAAATAAGGAGTTAACTATAGAGATAGTACAAAAACTACTGCCCATGTACTGAGGCTTACACTATCTGAAATGTCTTATTGTTTTCCCGTTCTCACCGACATCGTATAGAAAGTGAATAAATGTCACATCTGTAAAGTTGAATGATTAGCACGTTCACTTATTCACAGAGAAATGGCACGTTTAAAAAGTTTTCCCCTGTCATGTCTGTAAACCCGGGGATCTCATCGCACAATTTACAAAGAAAATCTTAGCCAGAGCAGAGGGAGAAGAGGCGTGGGCCCTGAACGTGCATGTCCCTGCAGGCCGACACTATGTAGTGTTATGTTCCCGCGCGGCACAATTTATGGACCATGGACAGTTTATAAGAAGCAATGTAGTCTATCAGAGAGGCAGGCAAATTGAGGACAGGGAGCGATCGTTTCCATGCAGGAAGCTGTGTTTTGGAATAATATACGCCATGATAAAGATGTTTCCCCTGTGACGTAAAACAGCAGGGAGCACTAACGGCCACTTACTATTCCAACCAAATATGAAGGAGAGTCTTTGAGCTGCCATACTTTTTTTCTCCCCTCTTGTGAGCCTCGTGTGAAATGTGGAGATGTTGAGACTGTGGCGCTTGTGGCTGCTTTATCCCTCAGTTCAGTTTCCAAAAGCATTTTATGGTGGCATTTGAGCATGAGAGCATAGAATGGATATCATGCAGTAGTTGCTGTGAGGGGACATACATCTAATGCCAGTACTGCTGCCTGCCACCACTAAATACTACCGCTAACACATCTGCTAGAAGTTTTTATTGTAATGTAACAAATGCAATATTTACTACAACACAGCAAAATAGTCTCAACTAATCGAGTCATTTTTGTCTGTAATTGAGTCCATAAAACAAGTTAAAAACTTCCAGTGCAAATTAATTTGTAGCTGTTTCTTTGTATTTTCTAAAATAATGTTTAATTATTTTACTCTTCTAGTGCAACAATCTGTCTTAATTCTTGTTTCAAGATCAAGAATCTACAATTCTTGAAGCAAGTTGATTTCTAGTTGGAAACGGGTTAGAAATGTGTACTGAACCAGTAGATTTCTGTCAGAAATGACTTGTTAAGGTGTTGATTATCAGCATTGTACTACATAATAGTTTAAGAACACGCGCTGTCTATCCTATGTCTGTCCTTCGATTGTCTCGAAAACCGTTTATCCGACCAACTTTACACATGGCGAGTGTTTTGCTGAGGACCCATGGAAGCGTAGTGTCGAGTGCAAGCTCTTGAGATCTACGGGAAATATTTATTATTGGTGCATTACTACCGCCAGATGTACGCACTGCGTGATGTGTTGAGAGGGAGCCCTATTCTGTTACACCGCCCAACGGCATGCTGGGTACAGCTCGCTCCCCATCACTCACTACAGTACATTCAACAGATGAGGAACGAGAGACCAGAGAGACCAGAGAAGTTAAGTTTCAAAGTCTTGTAAGTTTGACATTTTGTTTCGCTAATCTCAAAGCTGCAAGCCTCAAAACTGGAGGCCAAGCACTCGGTCCTTTCCGAACAGGCATGTTTTGAACAGGCGCTGCACTAGTTCCAATAAAATATAGTAAGAAACTTTATACATTCCCCCTGAAAAATCCACTTTTATTATGTCCTCGCATGATGTTTATGACTGTCAAGTGACTCCTCAAACACAGCGACGACTCCAGGAAGGCCTTGATGAGACGTGACTCACCTCAAAATAACAATGTTTAATGCAAAAGCATGAGACTGAGCCAGAACAAAAAGTCAAAGAAGCTTCGAAATGAGGGAAGGACATGATCAACCTCCCTCACAGGGCTGACATCTGTCGAGGCGTTGGTGTCGTGAGGACGGCTTGTTATGCAAATGGGAGATGCAGCCCCATGAGACACCGACAGGCCAAAGTGCTAGCTAGCTTGACATCAATGAAGACGTCACTCTTCTTCTCACACACTACTTCGTTCAACCGTCATGTGGCGTTCTTAAATAAACCAGCGTCAGTGTCAGCCGGAGAGAAAAATCGAATAGGACGCCATTTTTCACCAGCTGGGTTTATGTTGTTTATAGCTTCGGGGAAAGATTGAACTGGAAAGTGGGCGACATAAGAGCACTGAAACAGAACTCCTAAACATGTAAGAGTTTCAGCGATTGGCCTCTGTCAGCGGCAGCAACCTGTTCAAGGGTTGTTTATGTATATGTGGGAAATCCTTGGCAGCGAAGATATCAAACACATCCATCTGATAAGAGGCTTGAGAGAGAGCTGCAGGCCCCGGGACATGCACGCAAACACATACACGGGGACACAACGCATGCACGCCAGCCAACACACACACACACACCCGGCAGGTCCGCAGGTTTCACATGAAAAGCTTTTAGCGGTGCAGAAGCAGCTGAAGACATGGCTATTGTTAAGCTCCAATGATGGATGAGGTAGAGGTATGTTAGTGTTAGCCGCCTAAAACGCAGCTGAATTTATTAAGCTCCAGATAAGCAGGGTCATCGCCCCCAAATGGAATGGCAATGAACCAAATACAGTTTCAAGGTAAATAAGAAGCACTTGTGTGAGAAGGTAAGCTGAGAGGCGACCTGAATGTGTGTTTATTTACATGTATCAGAGTGTGAGGCAGGTTTTTAAAGTCTCCAAATACAGTTTCTCCTATTTTAACATCCTATGTCTCAGATGAATAAATGTAGTCTACATTCACCATGACAGGGCGTTGGATGTAGGTAGACTGGCATTACATCTGTACAGTAATGTCTTTAGTGAACTGGTACACTACAGGACACAGTAAACTATCCTATAATCATACTATTCCAAATAAGCCCAAGCTGAGATAAAAAAAAAACAACAACAACAATTAGCAAAGAAATTAAGTGTTAATACTAACATGCAATTACCAGCCACCACTAACTCCAGCTTCATGATTTGCCAGACACTTGGCAGCAAAATCGTCTAAACACTAAATGGATCCAATGCATCAGTAACAAAATGTTCACGTCACATTTATATGTTCAAAAACACAATGCATTATTAACAGGTGCTTATTAACTGCCCAAAATGACTGCCCCAGGTTGTGTTAAGGGGAACACAAGCCAGCAGCATATGACACAATGTCAAATCGTCAGCACACATTGTTTTCTATGTGAGCCTGCATGTCAACTTGTCAGAAATGAATTGTTTAGAATCACAAACGACGAGCCGGAATAAGTGACGCGATGTGGCGACGTTCCGCAGCCACGTTGCTGTGCGTTGCACTGTAGAGCACTGATGTTACTGTATGCTTTATTGGCCAAAGCGTTTGGTACGAAAGACATTAAAAAAGAAAAAGGCTCCATTAACAAAACCAAGAAAAATGGCAGATAATATATTCAGAGGGGCATAGGTCCTGATCTGCCCCGTGGTACAGTAGTAATACTTTTTGAACCTCCGGGTACACACAAAGTACAAAGGCAAGTAAGTGAACAATGCAGCTCTCGTCACTGATCAATTGTCTATGAATATTGGTGCAAACGCAGGTATAACACGAGCATTACATCACCTGAGGGCCCTCTACACTTTCTTGTTGTCGATCCCTTCCCATTCTACCCATCCATCTTTATATCTTCAAAAAGCAGGTGTCATTTTTACCCAGCATTCTCCTCCTCTCTCATCCTCCTCTGTGACCCTGAGCAGCGGTCGACCTTGGCTTTCCTCCGTTTTGGCAGCGAGCCTGTTAACAGCGGCCGTGAGTTGTGGCCTGGCGTTAAACTGTGCTCCAGCCACAGTCAATGTTTATGTCTACCAATCAAACGCAATGTGTTTATGTTATATGGCATTATGGACAAGGAGGCTCTCTAAAAAACACACCGGCTGGAGGAGTGCGGTCCAAGACGAGGGGTTTATGGTCCATTGAGCATCTGAGAAAAATGAAGCGTCAGTTGGAGACGAAAGGTTGAGCAGGAAAGCGGGTTTGATTTTGTTTTTGACAACCTGGACACAACTTAAAGCCGGAAATAAGGGGCAAAGGAGATTTGAGGACGTCTGTGAAATATTTCCAAATCCAGGAGATTGCCGCGTAAAGCACTTTGTGACAGCTCTATTTTGTTAAGAGTGCTTTGTAGATCAATTCTATGTGCATAGCTCAGGAGCCTTATGTTGATATCATGCAAACTCATAGCTGCAGAGTCCACAAAGTCAGTGCCCTACACTCCGCTGTCATAAAGGAGGGAAATTATAGGCTCAAACTGAGCAAGAGTCCCTTTAGTGTCCGCATTAAAATACCCGTTTGTGCTCCCCGAGTGAACACTTCTAATTAGTTAGTGCTTTTTGTTCATCGCTCTGATAAAATCTACACATTACACAAGTAAAACCTATTAAAGAGAAAGTTATATGTGTTGTATTATCTGAGAAATCATCTTTATCAGTGGTCAAAATAGCACAAGATGGAGGAGTAAAACTAAGTCGTCATTTTATGTAATTAGTGTCAAATATTTAGAGAGTAAACTCATGTGGAGGTGAGTTTAGTTGCAGATGTTTGTCTTACAGTGGAACTATATTGTTGTTAAGGGGCGTTAGGAAGGGGGGGGGGTTGGAAACCAGAAGTCACATAATCTGTAGCTGTGCCGTTATGCTGATTTATAACGCTGTTGTGGTTAATGTGCTGACATTTAACGGCAAATCAAATATTGTGCTGAGCAGAGGGTGGATTAAATGACCAGCAAATGTTCGTATGCAGGTTCAATCACTTCTTCAGTGCGTCAAATGTTTCCCGTTTGACAAAAAAACCCCACAAAAAACTGGCATTGTATTAACCGCAGTTTGAGGACAGCAGCTCTGGCTTTGGCTCATTTAAAATGTCCAAGAACACTGTGCGTGTTTGGCGTGTACACACAGTTTAGGGGAAAAGATTAGCTATCTCCTCCCCGTCCGGGCTCACACATTGCCGTCTTTGTGAGCTGTGAGGACGTGTGGGGACTCGAGCCGTTTTGTCCTCAGCACCACGTGTAAACGCAAAGCAAACACACACTTAATCCTCCTGGATACAGAGACTAGACACCAATTTGTCCCTTTAGGGGAGGGGCCCCCCGGGGCAAGTTCCCTCAACCCTCACTCTCCTCTCCGTTTCCTGGGCAAAGTGTCCTCCGTTCTCCGTCTTGTTCAACTCCAAACATCTGGATGGAAGAGCTGACAAGACACACTCTCCTCTTCCTTCAGAACTACCTTTGTGGTGTCCCCGCGCAAGGCGTTTGACACCCCAAACTGCTGCTGAGTGGTAAGCAGAAGCGGGCAGCTTTCCATGAATCAGCATGCGCCTACTCTGGAAACTTCTCGGCCACACTGTGCAAAGGAGACTGGTGAATCGCCTTGCGACAGTCTGAGAGAGTGTTGCCTTTTTATTTTGACAAGATCCATGGTGATAAGGGGTCATGCGTAGTTTTTTGCACTCCTCCCACCTATATGGAAGTTCATTAATGACAAAACATTTCGCTGAGAATGAGACAAATTCAAGCTGTAAGTAATCTGCATGTCAAGATGTGACAGCTTGTGCTTACTTTAAAGCACAATAAACGTTTTGCCCTCAAACCTTGTTTTGTTCCAAATCAGCTCTCATCATTTCCCCCAGCTGTCTCGTCAAATTCTCACCACTTGAGATAATGAGAGGCCACTTATTAGTTTGGGGAAAACATCTGGATGCAAGGGTCACATCTTTTTTTTTTAACAGTTGAAAAGATGGATGACAGTGGCCTGATGTTACTTAGAAGTATGGGGCTAAGTGAGAATTGGGAATGAATGTTGTACAGAACATGTAGCAGCCTCAGGGCCTGTATTTGACAAATCTGCATCCCTCAGCACTGCGCCCTCCAAATCGTTCCCGGGAAATTGGAAAGTGTTACACCTGGAGCAGGGACTTTTCGGGGGCCAGGAGCTACATCTCTGGTTGTTAAAATGCAAGAAGGGTCCCCGACTTCCTAAAAAGGTTCCACAATTCCTGGAAACTTTGTATGCCAAAGGCTGTTTCTGTTGACGACGTTTCTGCCGGTAGTGCTTTTTGCTTTCTATCATTTTCTGTCATGATTCAAGCTAAACACACAGTCCTTCTTTTGTTTAACCCAAATACTATGTAATTGCAGAAATCTAAAATGCCTCACTTCCTGTTTGCCAGAGAGTTTTTCCCAGAAAAGAGCTACCAAGCATCTGGTGGTAGGGAACAGCAGATGTAGAAACTCACATGAATCATTTGGCTGAGTCACGTTTGTTTTGCATCAGCTGTTCATGGAAAGTAGCGAAAGCGACAAATATTATAAATGAGGGGGGGACGTATTCTGCCCGATTTCTCTTTATCTCATCCCTCCATCCTCTGTAAAATGGAAGTGATAAAAGAAAAACCACTGACTTTTCCATTGCTCCCTCCTCTGCATCTCCCATTTATCAAAAACATTTGAAAACATCTGTTTTGGGGGAAATAAGTTCCAAAGTTCTTTAGTAAATATATCAAAAAGATAGAGTATCGATGTCATTAAAGTTTTATCATTTCAATTTATTATCCTTTTGGAACAAAACCATATTTGTTCAATATTTCTCTTTGAAACAATCCTGTCTCTATCCTTCATTCAAATAAGTTTGTCTCAACCCGAAGCAAAATGGAGAAATTTTTCTGCTTTTCCCCGTTTTCTCCTCAATTCTCTCCCTCCATCCAAATATTCCCCCCATTCAGAGTCGTATGCCAGAGCAATAAATCCTCACAAGGTGGTTTCAGACAGAGTACTGTAACTCATGTCACCACTGGAGCTAAATCTGAGCACAGCAGACATCGTGATGCAAGCACGCTGGAGATATACGCAGGGGATTTATTGTGGCGTATTTCATCTGAGGCAATGCTGGGCCTGTTCTGATGTCTGTTTTGCACTTGTGAACCGGGACGTCTTGCAGAGAGGCACATGGACAATGCCGTTTACTGTCAGTGTAATGATAAACAGTATGAAAAAGGAGTATAGAGTAAGAAAATCCCCTCAATTTCTAGCTTTCTCTTATTTCAGTTGCTGTAATATTATCACTCTTATCTTTATATAAACTCTATTTCAAAAGAATATTATTTTGGCACTATCGGAAACTCGTGATGTTTGGCACTGTTGCAGAGGAAAATGAAAACTGAAGTCCCAGGTACACCACATTATATGGTAAACGAGAAGCTTTGTATGTCATGAAACATCGTCAAAATTAAAACACATCCATACGGTGAATCTTGCTTTGAGCATTCTTTAAAACTTGACGACTCACATCGGCCTGAATGCACAACTAAAGCTCACTTGAAGTCCCAGTTGTAGCATTTTCCTTTGTTTATAATTTACAGTTTTTATATCTTTCACTTGAAACACAGTTATCTTTGGGATGTTATCCATTTTTCATGTTAGGCAATGTTGTTCTGTAAGCATTATTGGAAGGCAGAAATCTGTTTTCTCTATATATTGATCGCTGTACTCAGAGGTTTGAATTATATTAAATAAGGACAATAAATAAGATTTTCATTAAATATAAAATGTATTTTGATCCCATTAGTTTCTCAGATGGCGTTCTTTTCAAGTTAAATGAGCTCGAGTTCATGCCATTTGGTCACATATGCTGATGAAATTTAAAAATCTCTTGCAAGAAAGATGAATCGGAGCTTTATGCTGCAACTGGTCACTGAAACATGTGTGTGATGTTGAGGAGAAAGGAGGGAGAGTAAGAGGTCACGGTGAGGCTAAGAAACTCCAAGTTAAAACGGCAACCAACATGTGCGATATTCCGTTCCCCACTAGCATGTTGCTGATTAGACATGCGTGCTGATCGCCTGTTTTTGATAGTAGACAAATGTATAAGTCCTTTTTTTATATATTGTCTGCTGTCAGCATGGTCTAAAATCATTAAAATTATGACATTTGAATGCTAACAGGCGAGAACAGACACTTGTAGCATTGCTACTAATTAACTATACCCCGCAACGATTCAGGTGAAAGACATGGAGAAAAATCCTTCTCTGGTTCACCTTTCCCCACCACTTTCTACTTTCCTTCTTTCTTTAGAAGACTGAAGGAATAAAAACTCCAACAGTGAACCCGAGGGGTGAGGCAGAGGACACGGTGTCTTGTAAAACATATGCACTTAATATTACGGCCATAAAACTTGTAAAATTAAAAGCTATTTTGGAAAATAGAAAGAGAAATATTTATGCGTCTGGCTCTGGATAGAGGTCGTTTTATCTTGGGGCAGCGAGGGCCTGCCGGGGCACAGGTAACGACTGTCAACAGGCGGTGGAGGAGGGGTGAAATGCTGTGGGGCTGCGTGGCCTCCGTGTCCAACCAGATGTCCACATGTGTGACTGGGTTTCCCCTTTTCAGTCGGCCAGAGTCGCCAATGTCAGGGATTGGAAAGAGCGAGAGAAATAGAGGGAGAGAAAGAAACGTCTGCTCCTAATTACGAATAAGAGGAGGAAAAAAAAGTAAAGAGTCCTGGAGTTTAAGACTTTTTGCTTACGACTTCAGACTGGAGTCACAGCTACACGAGGTTAGCTACCGACACACAGCCTGATGACAAAGGGGTGGGGTGGGGTGAGGGGGGGGTGGAATGAACGGTGAAGAAAAAAAAAATACAAAAACAATGTCTACCAAGTCAGGTTGATTGAAAAGCTGCAAAAAGCAATTATGATTGTGAGAATGTGCAGACCCCTCGGTCTTAGCAGTCAGCAAACATCGTAAATCGTGTGGCGGTCTCTGTTTACATTGTGTTGACCTCTCTCTGCCCTCTGGTCCTGGCTGGGCTCTCTATGCCCTCAGCTCTGTTGACATACATACACATGGAGGCTGGTTCACATATACATGAACTGTATATATGAGTTTTTTAAAGTTCCATGACTTTTGCCATGTCTGCATGTGGCTGGTTTTATGCCATTTTAATTTTCCATTCAGGTCTTCTTGTCCGATTGTCTTTGTAATGTGGATTTTTTAAATGTATTTTACTCCTTGACTTGTGTTTTTAAAAATCAGTCACTTGCTCCAATACAATGGCTGTGCTGTTCATGTCAGCCATTATAACATAACTGATAACAATAACCAAGGGCTTTGTCCTTGGTCTCTGCTCCTCTCGCCCTCGTGCGATCACCTCATTCACCAGCATTGACAAACAATAGTGGTGGTTTCGTTTGTCAGCACTTTTCTGTCAAGCTCTCTTTTTCACATTGTTCACACATCTACTTCTGTCACCAAATGAGGACAGAACCATGAACGCCTTTGATGACTTTCCAAAAGACTTTCCATATCCCAACTTGAGTGATCATTGCATTTCGCCTCTACTTGCTCCGCCTTTGCGTGTGGCCATTTGGAAGAGGTAAAAACTGTTTTGCCTTTAGACATGGTCATCACTTTGTATGAACTAGTTAGTATCAAGCATTCCCCAGCCTCAGCACTAACGTATTCAATGCAGCACATGGAAAAAGGGGTCAAGGTCAAGGCTAACACTCCAAGACAACATTACACTGAAACTGCCGTGAGCATCTTAGCTAACAAGCTATTTAAAGAAATCATTTCAAACACACAGACATTCATTAACACCATTCTCTCCAGAAACAAAAAGGAAAACGTTTTGAATTGTAAAAAGAAAGCAGCTTTCTTAAGGAAAGGAAAGTAGCATTCAGATTATACAAGTATTTTACTACTTGCTCCTGCAAAGGGATATCAACGTTTTAAAAGCATCATCAGAACAGATGGGAGTTCATAGTTTTACTATATAAGAACAGAGCATTTCTAACAAATCATGGTACATTCTTAAAAACAGTGCATTGGTTGCATGCCGTAGTTACTGGAGATTGAGTTAAGAGACTCAATCTCAATCACTGAATTAACTAAATATCATATTGCTTGTATGAAATAAAATAAAGAGTAAATGAATCATTTGGAAATGAACTCCTCGTGTGTAGACGGATATATGTGTGTACAATATCGCACGTTAAGCCTGCTCCCCTGTCCTCTGAGATTTGAAGGCATCTTTAGTGGCTTCACTTTTGAAAGGGATGGTACATTTTAAAGAGAATATATGTTTCACCTTAGCTGGGATATTCTAGCAATGTCAGGTATGTGTGCACTCCTTCTTTCAGAGCTTCACTAAGCAGCTCTGCTTCTGTCTTAATTGACTCCTTTGATGTTTCAACCACTGAAGATGCGGAGGAGAAGCACAATGTATGCTGGTCATAGGATGGGAATGTGCAGCATAATCTGTAGGCATGTGTGCTCGAACGCTGACGCGCGCGTGCACGTATGCGCGCGTGCGGCTGCGTGCGCATGCGCATTGTATTGTATTAGCGTTTGTGTGTCGCCACAACTCCGCAAGACCATTGTGTGTTTTTGGAAACAACAAACACACACACGCAGCCGCACTCTCTCTCTCTGTGACTCTCAGACACACATGCGCACCAGTGGACATGCTCCGAACATACACCTCTGCACACCTCAGCACGGCCAAAATGCACTAAAAATTTACAACCTTAACATTCCTGCAGGGTCAAGCAATTTATCAAATCCTGCACATTCTGGTTTCAATTACGCAGCCGATTGTGGAGAGCGGTTATTTTAGCAGGTTCATTTGGCCCAGTAGGGGAGGTCGAGTCTTTCTGCCCAACGCCCCCCATCCCCTGTTCGCAACTGGGCATTACTTTCTGGACAGACGCTCCCCTTTCTGCATGCTACAGATGGCAAGAGAGGAAATTGACAGGCCGCTAGAATGTGAGCAGATGAGCCGTGGGTGTCATCACACAACTGTCTCTCTCAATTTCTTTTCTCCTCTCGTCTCTCAGCTTCGCCCTCCTTCAAGGCCCTTTTCAGCTGCAAACTCAGTCCATCATGCTTGCATGTACCTTCCTTCAACCTTCCTCATCTGTCTGAAGCTTTACGATGAAGAAAAGTCTTCCATCAGCTCCCCCCCCCCCCCCCTTTTTACCCCTCTGTGGGGTTCTTTTTCTACCCCTCTCTATTCTTTTCTCTCCCACGTCACCCTTCTCTATCTGACTATCTGATCTCTTCGTCCTTTTCTCTGCCTCACACCCTCTCCCCTCTCTCTCTCTGTGGTAGAGTGGTGATAAATCCCTACTTTATTGCTGGAGAATTCCTCTCTCCCTGCAGGGCTGACAGCTCCCCACGTCCTAAGACACTGCTAGGACCAAACCCAATCCTCCCTCCCTCCATCACTCCATCTCTGCCTCCATCTGGCCCTGATTACTGAGAGAGTGGAAGGGTGGCGGGGTGGGGGAGGCGTTGGAGGAAGGCATCACGCCATTACACCCTAGGAGAGGAAAGGGGGGGAAAAAAGGAAAGAGGGATGTGGGAGTGGATGATGCACAACATGTTGGTATGGAGGAGAAGAAGGAGGATGAAGAGGAGAGTGAGGAAGAGCAGCAGGGGGGAAAAGGAAAATATAAGGATGTAAAAAGGAAAATGGACACATGAGGAAGGCAAGCAAGGTCTTGTTGGGTGCATCAGTCCTGGCTCTGATTCAAGTAAAAACTAGATCAAAAGATATTTAATGGACAAGATTTAGAAGAAACCAGTTAAAAACACTGAAAGAAAGATGCTGCTTTTGTTTTTACAAGTCTCCAAATATGAAATGTGATGACCTGAAGAACAGTGGCCTACACTGGAGTAACAACAATGCAGAATAATAATAGAAAATACTGTCATGTCATAATGTGACTGTAAAGCAAAGCTAGAACCAAGTCGATGTAATTATTCCTTCATAATAGACAAGAAAAATGTCAGTTCCCAGTGAGACAACAGTGAATGACCGGACAGAGACAGAGGAAAGGAAAAGAAAATACAAAAGGACGAGAAAAATATAGAGAACAAGGAACAACAGCGGTCAGCCACAGGCAACAAGCAACAAGACAGGGGTTAATGTCCAAGCATAGCCAACACCCTCACTGTTTATGGTGCGTAATCTCCAATATACTACATGCAGCCCACAAGAGATGCAACACGGGACGATATGGATGCTGTGGGGTGTTTCTGCTGCTATTCTTGCACAAATCATTTGCATTCAACGTGTAAAACATCAGCTATTAAAGAAGATCGTATTTTGCTTCTTTTAAGCACTGGCAAACTGGTTCGCATAGAAACACAAATTAAATTTTATTATAAAAAAATGCATTTCGAAGAAACCTTGCCAGGGGTATATTTCGATAATGTTGAGTTCAAAGGTTTTCGTTTTAGATTCACAATACAGTAAAGCCAGACAGCAGCTGAGTCCTGCAAATGTAATTGAAACGTGATAATGGCCATCATTTGGGCGAAAAGTGGCTAAATGAAGAAGAGATTTTGGAAGACTGTGTGTGTGTGTGTGTGTGTGTGTGTCCGTCCTGGCAGGCCGGCTCGCTGCAGCAGGTGCCAGAGAAGTGTGCAATAAACACAACTGCTTTAGACAAGCTGGCCTCTCACATCAAATAATGTGTTTTGGCGATGTCCACCTCAGCTGTTCACATGATCAACACTCAGCAGCAGTGAAGGCTCTCAAGAAAAACACAACTAATTAATATTACAGTGTCTCACAGAGAGGCAGGGCGAGACAGGGGGAAATGAAAGACTAGTTCCGGTTTAGCGTTTGTTCTGTATGACTCCTCTAAACAAGGAGAAGTGAAGACTTTTGATTTCTAAATCAGATTCCCACCATTCCATAATCTGACAATTATAATTATACAAAACACAGAAAAATAATATCATTTTATACCTTCCTTATGCATATCTTAAAATGTTGAAACTCACCAAGTTTAAAAAGTGTAGCGGCAAAAATCTCTAAATACACATTACTGTAAATACAGTATCTTGTCAGATTAATTAAAATGTGAAAGTTTATACCGCGCGCTCTTGTGTGAAATCATCATACAGTAAATCCAAATTTTGTTAACTCTGCGTTAAATGATGGTGATGGTCTCTGGTTGGCTGATTGAACCCTTCTTAAAATCACAACGGATAAACACAAACGCAGTCTTTATGTCTGAATGATTAAAAATCTCTAACTATCTCTAGCATCCCTCTTCATTTACTTACAGAACAAGCAGTATCCTACACATTTTTATTCTACAAAAAGGAAGTCACCAAACGTTAAAAGGAGATCCACAAGACACTGTTGACTAAGCTTTAAGCCCCATGTTAGATTATGAATCACCCCCCTCGCTCGCTCTCCCGCCACCTCCACCAAAATAATCAGGATAATTTCTATTCATTATTACACCTCCATTTATCTGCGAGACGAGACGTAGGGAGGACGGGGTATAACTCTGAGGAATAACAATACCATTAAAAAGCCTGCGCGGCAAATATCAATCATTGTTGCCGTTAATGTCCCTCCAGCCTATTCAGATGGCCTCTCTCTTTTCCTAATGTCCACCCATCTGTGTGTGTGTGTGTGTGTGTGTAAGTGTGCAAAGTGTGTGTGTGGCGGTTATATTCAAAGCCCTTTAATCAACAATCGCTGCATCTGGGCCAGATAATGAATGGCATTGTTTATATCCTTACTCCTGTATCGGGTGATAAATGCATACGCGCCTAATGCTATCATTTGAATAAGAAATGAGATTGTGCTTTATTTTAATATCGAGGAGAGATTGTCTTAATATAAATTTCTTGCTGAAGTTGTGATGATGATGGTGATGGTGGTGGTGATGATGATTATGTTCCATTTTGTCAACTAGCCAAAGGGTTTAAGCCACGGCAATAAAACAGTGAAGATACAAAATGAAGTTATGAAGCAATCGCTTTTGATTCATGGCCTGCGACAATAAGAAATAAACAGGAGTGGTTAAAAACAAAGGGGATTTCATTCAAGTGGTAGGTAGATTTATTGAGTCTCAGATTTACGACAACAAAAAGGGAAATGCTTCTCGAGCGTCACCGAAACAGGTTTCACTAAATCCACCGTAAAGAATCCCTCTATCACGCGAGCGCTGATGAATGTGCAACAGCTCTTGTCGTGTTTATTTTCCACTCTGACACATTTAGCAAAACTGCCTTGCCACGTAACACAGGATCCTCTGTGCGCTTTATTGTTGTAAAGTGGTGGAGGGAAAGCAACTCTTACACAAACATCAAAATTACGCAGGAGGTGTTATGCAAATAATACATTTGGTTTAGATTAAATATTGTATGTGTTAATTGCTAAATGGACTACAAAAGTTAATTTAAATGACCACAATTTCTTTTCGTAACCTTCATAAGAATTACCCACCGGACTCCATAATAACTTATTCCAGTAAAGTTGAATCAGTAGACAAAAGCTGAAACATTATTTCTATAATTCTTAACAGTGAAAACACCCGGATGTGTTAATATTCACACTGCGAGAGGTGTTAGAAAATACTAGAATGTATTTACATGTATGTACTTCCACGACTACAGACATATAGTGTGGACAGTAGTTATATAGCTGAGGTAGAAATATGCTTTTCACGCTGCAGCAGCCCACAAACTCTTCAGTCCTTTCATTATATTTTGAAAGGTGGCAAAAACTATTTGTGCATTTTCACAATTTTTATTTATTTATTTTTAAATTCACCAAGCTATCCCTCTAATGCTGCACAACGGATCGTGAAGAAAAAGAGAGAAAAAAAACATCCAGTGCAGACAATTTCCTGGCACTGTTTCCTCAGTGACATTATCCCACTGGAATAGCAGTGGCGCGGCGTTACAACCCTGCGTGTTGCCACAGTGGAATACAGATAGAGAACAGCTCGGCATTCGCCACCCGGGAACTTTAGCTGTCCAAATCTTTGACAGTTTCTTAGCAGCTCCCAGCCCTTAAACTGTGAAAGATTCCAGCGACAGATAGGGAACCCCCAACCCCCCCCCCCCCCCCCCCAAGATCAGGCAGAATCATTGATAAAGACAGCCATTCAGGGATGACACTGATAGCTGCTCCAAAACCATTCGAAAAGTGATTTGCCTGCCATTTTAGCTGCTGCTGCCCTCTTTATGATGCACACGTGTCCAGGAAGACAACGAGATTGCTCACACAAAAAGGAATTAGGTTGGACCTTAAATAACCACAAATATGTATTTAAATTTTCCTCAATTTATGTACATGAAATATTGAATGCAATTATTCTCTACATTAATAAACTTTGAATTTGTTTGAGTGCATCAATTTAAAGTTCTTGCATTTTCAAAAATCCCCCCCATTATGATGTCATGTCATGTTTAGATGCAAGTGAATGTCTCAAGAATTACTGCAATCCTTCTAGTTGGTCCTGTTTGCAGAAACCTTTCGCTCAGTTTACATCGTTGGACGTAAGAGGAGCTGCTGCATATCGTTAGCCAATCAGGGCCAAATATTGTGAGGACTCCGTCTGCAAATTAATTCAATAAATAACCTGCCACTGATATTGAATTCTTGATCGTGGAATTACAATTGTGTACAGGTGACATATCATGATGTGATAATAAAAAACGCATAATTGAAGTAGTGGTGCAAGATACAAATACACGCACTGTTGCTCTGAAATATCTACTCAGGTGTCAGATATCAGCATCTACAAATATTTACCACAGAAAGGTTTAAACTGCTAATCGATGAAAAGCTGACCGGCGGCAAATTAAAGCAGGAAAAGTCTGTGCATTTTAGGCTCACGAAGGAAGACCTCAAATACGAGCAAATGCTGACGATTTATCTTGTTTGTTAGTGCTGAAAATCTCACAGCAGCGGTTTGTAGAGAATCTGGGTCTGAACAGACAATCTGAAACATATTTCTCCTCTAAACTGCAAAATGTTTCATGATGGCTTTAATTTACTGCATTTGATGTCCAACTCGGACATGAGATGGAGACATTGCCTCTGCTCCTTTTGGCTCCTGCATCCCTTCACCCCTCCTCTCGCCTCCATCCTCATCTTCGGCCCAAATGAATGACGCCAGCTGGGGTCGGCCTGCTGATGCTGGGCCCTGCTAGGTGGCATTGACAGCTGAATTATCCCACAGGCCGCGGCGGCTGATTATCAGCGGAGAAGTCATCAGGGCCTCACCCTCCCCCCAATCCCCAATCTCTACCCCCACTTGTCCTCTTCCCCGTCCCCCTGTCACCCCTTGTCAAGAGAGGGACGCCTTCTCCGAGCTCGCCGCCAGGGTCCTCTTGACAGGTAATCTCAACAGTAACAATTACTGCCATTACTGGTGTCATAAACAAGTGGCCCGACCCCAAACCAGGGCAATAAGAAAAGGCTTTATAATTCGCCATGCAAGGCCATATAAATACATGCCAACAGGTAACGAGTAATCTAGCAGAGAGGATGAGGGTCGGCGCTCCCACACACTGGACTGTATCAGTGTGTGCGTTTGCTGCAGGGAGCTTCGTGGGTAAAGGGTGAGGATGCTGGAGCGCTACAGACACACATTTGAATATAATCACATATGGGAAAGGGTTTCAGCGTGCGAATGTATTTGATTGGGGGCGCGAGTCACATTTGCTTGATCTTTGAATGTGAAGGTCTGTCAGGCTACTGATGAGACCATTTTATTGGAGAACGTTATTGATTTTGAGCATGTTATCGATTTAGCAACAGAGGCGATACCATCGCTGTAAATCTTTGGTTATGAGAGAGAGAGAGAGAGAGAGAAAGAGATGACACTCCGATGAACCAAATACATATGTTCCTGGCAGGAGAAAAAAATCCTAATTGGGAATTTACAATAATTTTATTTAATAAATAACTGATGTGAAATTAGGAGAAACACTGATGGGTTTAAAATTTTCACTCCACCATACAGCTTCACCAAACAAGCTTATATGGAACATTTTACAGTAATTGCAGATTCTTCGAAATCATGCTTGGTTCGTTAATAAATTTCATGCACTTATTATAATACTTCACGCCAAATAAATTGTGCCCCTAACGCGTTGCGCCTTACCAGTTGAAGTTTGGGCCAGATTGCTTCCTCTCCTCTGCAAAGCAAACAAGGCGTTGTGGCCTGGAGCGCTAAAATAATTTGAGACTCCCTAATGAGGAGAGCTGAGCAGCAATTAACACGTGTCAAAGTCGACATCATCAGGTGCCACTCTCATTTTCTTCCCAACACTCAATGGATGTCCTCGCCCCCCCCTTTCCTTCTTGTTTATTCCCACCCGAAGGCGACGGTGGAGGAAAAAAAAAAAAAAAAAAAAGGTTTCCATTTCTGATGAGACTGGACTGTGGCGCATTTAACGATCACTAGTTAACGCCATCGAAATTGTCACGCCGACGTCTCTCGCCTTTGTTTTCTTTCTTTTCTCGTGTGTGTGTGTGTGTGTGTGTAGCGGCAGTCGGATCAGACAGGCCAGTTAACGGTGCATAATTCCTGCGGCAGCGATGCTCCGAGCAAAGAGACGGGAAGAGGGGAGCAGGAGCTGCGGCGAAAAGCACGGATGCTGATGTCAACTCTGCTGGTTGTAAAATACATAAATAAATAAATAAATAAATAAAAGCCCTACAGATTTAATTATTTCTGACTAGCAACAAGTAGAACATTTGAGAAATTAAGATAATGTCTTTTTAAAAAGGCGTGGGAGCAGGAATCTTTATTTTCAATGCCTCCGGTTCAGCAAGCATAATTATGTACAAAAACTAGATTTAAAACCAACTAAAGTGAAAGAAATAAAAGATAATAAATATTAATGAGGGAAGCAAAAGGTATTATTTAAAAAAAAATTTAAGTTGAAATGTATTCTCGTTTAGATTAGTTTACAGGTGGCTTATGAAAAATGAATTGCTGTATTTCATTTTTTAAATTAGGAAAAACCATAAAGGACATAAAATTAGAAGCATTTCATATACTCAAAGAAATAGGCGTGCACAGGACAATATTACAAGCGCACACACACAATACCAAAATAAAAGTGGGCTACATTTAACGTTAAATGTGTAAATAACCTCCAATCACGTGGTCTTTTATAATTATGGGCAAATGCATTTTATTACAGAGTTAAACAGGTAATTTCAGTTACATCTTGGCCTACATACACTACACTCTGAAGATGATTAAACAGCAATGTTCCCAAATTAAGTGTCAAAAGAAGTTACAGTCAAACAACTATCAACACAAAATGACGCCCATAAGCACAATTAGAGGGCACAATGTGAGTTCTCTGCTGAGCTCAATTTTTATTTTTAACAGTCAGAATTTTTTTTTAAGTCTGGATAGTCTGGATGCAAAACACAGATGTGTTTCATCTCCAGATCATTTCCCCCACAAATGTCAGCGTGCCCACAAAGATGAACAGCAGAAGGAAAACAACAACATCTACCTAGCAACAGCAGTGAGGAAACTAAAACACATCAACATTATCTCCCAGCTCGGACTTCATCTTTCTCTGCTCTCCTAGATGCAGGACGAAGAAAAAGAGAGCAGAAGAAAAGGAGGAGGGGGTGTTTTGTTGTCATTCTTCTGACCTGAGCCGCTCATCGTCCTCAGAGCTCAGCGTGAGCTCGGCCGGCGCTCGCCTCGCCTACCCAGGGTCCTTTTGGTTTGTGCATACAATTTGCATACTTAAAGCCGGCTGACGAGGCCTCGCACTCATTAATGCCTCGTCTCACAAATTCCCTCCCAGATTCCTGCTGGTGCTCACTGCCACGAAGCCGTACCTGTGGTGGTGGTGGTGGCCGCTGGTGATGGCATGCTGTTGTCCAAAAGCAACCCGACGAGGGGGAGAAGATTTTTGGGAGGGGGGGCAGAGAGAGAGACAGAGAGAGAGAGAGAGAGAGGGGGGGGGGAGAGAGCGGAGATGTATAGGAAGAAAGGGCAACAGTTTCTGTGCAGTGAAAACAAAAGAGAAAGCAAAGGAGAGGAAAGAAAAAAAATCTGCAGTCAAGAGAGAGGATAAATGAGTCCTCTGTGTGCGGCGGAGCTCTCTCTCCCCCACTCTGTGCATGCCTCTCTCTCCCTTTCTGACTCTTGAACCAGGCTCCATTTTGTGTTAAGCAGCTCCCTCTCATGACAGATCTTTGGTAGGGTCAGGGGTCAAAGTTGAGGATAGGGTCAGCTGTAACACAACATGCAAAGGAACTCTGCAAACTCGCTCTTTCCCCCTCCCAAATTTGTCTTCTGTCACTCTGTCCTTCCAAAATGTGCGTCAAAAAGGTTCATTCAGGGTGACGAACTAGTGCATCTTTAAAGTGTAACCATAAGCTTATTGTTAACAAATTCCATGAAAAGATCAGGGCAAACAACATTGGACATTCGGGCTGAAAAAGGGCAACAACAGGGGCTGAATTGGCCGGGCGTGTTGCTTCAGGTACAATCCAGGAGGTTCATTTTGATTAATTAGATCCACAAGTTAGAACGTTTACCAAAGCACTTCACAGCGGTTTGTAATGCTATGAGACCAGATTATACAAGTGTGGAACGGTAGAAATACAGCGTGTGTCCAATACAAAAGGAATCCACCAGGAATGCACGTATTTGACTGGCTAATGCCTGATGATGTTGCAGTGCGTTGCGTGTAAAATACATAAAAAATAAATAAATAAAAAGGAGGTCGAGCCGAGATCAAGAGGGCCACATTTTTCACCATTTCGTTCCACCTGAAGATGTCCATCTTTAGAAAGGTCGCAAACATTTTGTTTCATTTTAAAATAAGGCAAAAAAAAATTTTTATTCTTTTTTTAAACAGCTGGGCACTGCGGTTTGCAGCAAACATTACTCACACAGGACTAAGTTTTACATTTGTTATGGACTATCTTTAACTGCGGATTAATACACATTTGGAATTGACTCAAAATAAATGGTAATGAAGAACATGTTGGCCGTGCAGCAGTGTGGCTCATTGATGCGTTTTTAATGGCTAACAATGGAGGTCTATGGCACTGAGGAATAAGACCTATCAGGCTTTGGCTATACAGACAAAAACTTGCTACTAGATAAAAAAAAAAAAAAGGATATCCCCAGCCTTATCCTTTAAAAGTTTGGTACGCACCGATGAAACAGCAGAGCAGAGGGACGAGCTGATGAAGTCGAAAGCACGACACAAAAGGAATTTATAGACCTACTGCATGTACGCAGTGCTAGCACAGGCATGGACTCACACACACCCGCAAAATGAATCACATAGTACAAACATGCGGACAAACCACATCAGTCAAACCCCCAACACCACTGAACACAAGTGGAGGGCGAAAAACGGAGAGAGAGAGAGTGAGAGAGGGGAAAAATGATGAAGTCGGACTTGAACGTCAAACAATAAACAGTCCATTAAGTCTATGGGTGGAAGGGTTTGGTGGTGGGAAGGCAGATATTGGGGGGGGGGTAGAGGAATGATAAGAGTTTATTTAAAGCATGGTGACCCCGTGGCCGAAGGCTGCCTCGGTGCAGGGATGAATAAAACTTTAATGGCTCATAAAACACAGCGACCCCTTCTCCGAGCTCAGCTTCACAGCTTTATTCCTTCTGGGCCAGCCAATCAGATTGCTGGTATCTCCAAACACAGAGGGGGTGGTGGAGAAACAGAGCAGATTTAAAATGGAATGGTTCAACATTTTGGAGAATTTTACTTATTTGCTTTTCTTATTTCAATCTCATCTCAGTGCATCAAGTCAGGACTACGTAACACATGTCTCATTTGTTGAACCTGCACATTAACACGATTTGAGGTTTGCAACTCTGTGTGGCATCTCAGGCTGCAGAGTTGTTGATTGCAAAAAAATAGTCCGTGGTTTTATAGGCCCGATGGCAGCAAAGCTGGCAACTTCACTGTGAAGACAAGATGCTTGTTCGCCAATAAATAATATGAACACTTAACTTCCACTAAATCCACAAGTAACTATTTTCATTTCTGTATATGAATAAGATGCAGGGTGTAATTCAGCGAGCTGTAGATGTGTTGGCAGGCGTGCTTTTAAACTGAAATGCCAGGCTAGCCGTTTCCCCCTACTTTCAGTCTTTCTGCTAAGCCAGGCTAACCACGTCCTGACTCCAGCTGGGAAATTAACACGGACATGATTTTCACTTCTGATATCACTCTCGGAAAGAAAGCTAATGAGCCTGTTTCCAAAAACCTTTAACTACTCGTTTATAGTAAAAAGGGTGCAAAAAACTCAGTTGTAGAAGCAGGAGAGAGGTAGCGAGAGGAAGAGAGGAGGAACAAACGGGATAAAAGCCACTGATTTAAGTTTGGGATTTAAGTTGAGGCAGAGAAAGAGAGAAAGCAGAGGAAAAAGGGAGAGCAGGGGGAGAAACGATAGAGAGGCAGATGAGACCGCAGATGTGACTGTGCCATTTATCCTGGTAGAGTTTCACACAGACATGTAAATCACACACACACACACACACACACACACACACACACACACCCTCAGCCCTTTTAGCACAACACTGCAAGAGGTACAAACTATCACCAGCGGTTTAATCAAACCCATGTGAACTGTACTTTTTGCCAAGCACCATTTGCCTTTCTGGAAATGGGCCTTTGACAATCTGAAGCTGGGGTGTCAATCCACGCCGCCGTCACCCCGGGGTGCTGGGATCTGTAAACAAGCAGCTGTCACCTTGTTTAACACTCAGCCATTTTCCTTCCTCCCACCACTTCACTCAATTTGTGATGTTCGCCAAATTCTAGGAGTCATTATGTTGGTGTTGAAGTGTTGTAAGTTGTCTTTTTAGTAGCCACTTTTCTCAGCATCGGGCGTTAGTGACTACGTTTCTCAGAATACTTTGTCAAATCACAAAAAAAATAAAAAAAAGAGGTCTAACTTAAAACACAGTAAATAATAGCTGTGATCACTTTAAGTGCATGTATCATCATCTCCTTTGGTTTGAATGTGCAAAATGCCAGAGATTGCAACTTTAACAAGACCATTTCCTAATAAAGTGGCTTGGACACAGTTGTGTGCACGGACGGGAAATGGGAAGTGAGAGAAAAAGTTAAAAAAATTGAGACATCAAAAAACAACCCGATGGAAAGAAGATGGCGTATACACGACCAGAAAGTAGAAAAAACACACACACGAGCGATTGCTTGTTTTTAAGCTCATGTCGAATTTATCTTTGTTGCTAAATTAGACGTGAGTTCCCCTTTTGTGACCGTATCAGACAAAACATTTAATGTGTGCATTTGTGCATGTGTGTGTGTGTGTGTGCTACATTCCGTGACCCTTCCTACTCCTCTCTCCCCTCCTTGTTCAGCCCAGTGGGTGTCATTCTCAGGTCACGAGACTGTAAATATACACAGTTAGACCCCAGAGCCATAAATCTGAGTGAACAGCCTGAACTCCTACATGGACAGATGACATGAGACAGACATGATACGCCTGCTGGAATAAATAATAATAGCACATATTCACAGTTTACAGGGAGATATGTATGAATATATCAACACGACTAACTCTACTATTACACATTGTAACTTCAGAACTATAAGGAAAAAGTGTTACTACCACTGTAACATACAACTACAACATCCATTTTAATAGACACTAACTGAAAAAGCCCTGGTAAAAAGTGGGAAAACATTCCCCATTAATACTAAAAATATAACAGCACTGCAACTACCATTGTTATTGATATTACAATTAAGGCAAATGCTATTAATTCAATCTCTATTAATTTAAATATTTTCAATGCAATCAAATAGGCATTATTCAATGGAAAGTTAAACAATATACAGTATGTCAAATGTGTGACTAAAATGCCTTTTCAGAACTTCCAACTGCATCTTCATTAGCAAACAGAGTGATTTAGACAGCGAAATGCAGCTGAAAGCTAAAAAAAAAAAAAAAAAAAAAAGCTAGTGCTATATTCTAATAAGATACCACTATTTCTACAACTACTGCAACAGATGCTATGAGCTCCACCACCACAACATAATCAAAACACATTCAAACAAACAGGACTAATAAGCACGCCAAAACTCATGAACAGATGAGTGCGATGGAGGAAAAGAGTTTATGGAGTTTCTGATAATGCAGGACAAAGGAAAGAAAGAAAGACAGAATCAATATCTGCTATAAAATTGCCTTTACTGTCAGCAACCCTTTGCATTTTTGAATGTATCCTCATTAAATTAGTCATATTTATTGAAAACAAATCAAATAAATTGACAGGACATTTCCACAAAAATAAAACAACAAGTCCACCCGGTGGCTGAAAATTGATGATCATGTTCGTGGAAAGTCCTAAAGAGTTAGCTGCCGAAGTTTGTCATTATTGCCAGGTGTCAAGGCAACGTAAAGATAACAGTTAGGTTTTAAAACGTAGCTTTAAAATTACGCATTCTCTCATTCTCAAAAGATGTTTTACGATCCAGAAGGTATTCCTGCTTCGCTTCAAGGCAACCCTGCCTCTTCAAAAACACTTTATCCTTCTTGTAAAAGACAGAGCCATCTTTTTTATTTTATTTTTTATTTTTATGCTTGTGTCTCAAGGGCAGAATGTGGAAACACGAGATGGCTGCAAATGCTCAGAAAATATGAATAATCAAGGGTAAGTCACACATTGTGCAAAATCATTGTTTCTCTGCCCACACAAGAAGAGAAAATGGGAAGACTATGTCTTATTGATCAACTATGAAGAAATGTTGGAAAGAAATAGAGTTTTTAAATGATCCCATGTAAAAGTCAGAATGGTTGATTTACAATCTGGATGCAAGTCTCGTTATCAGGAGATATCCAAATGAACCAGGATTTAGCTTAGAAAGAGATGTAGCTTATGCTGAGACAGTAACTTTGGAAGGTAGTGGTACATCACAGTTTCAAGAGTGTCGAACTTTGTGAGGCTTGCACCACTGTACCGGCCAGCTGCCTGGTGTGAACATGCGCAACTGCAGTAAAAATAGCATGTGTGCTCCTGGAATCTCCACCCAAAAATAAAAGTTAAATAAATCTCCATGGCTAAAGCATGGACAATATAATCTGCCATTACTGTTATGTTAATGTCAAGTCCTGTCCAGAAAAATCAGCTAAAGACTCCAGTTGTCCAGCCTTTAATGATAATGACTGAGTTCTACTTGACCTCCCCAGAGTTGGTCGCTGCAGTTCCCATTACTAAATTACACAACCCATTCATTCATTATGTCATTTATAATGGCGAGTCTGTGGATCAAAGGTGTGAAAGTGGAATACAATATTATTGTATTTTTATATTCAACACTCTGGCAACAGTTAAGACAAAATATCTCAAAAACTAAATCTAAACTTTACATCATCTCCTGATATCAGGGGGCAGTTAACTTGAACTGCAATACATTTACATCATTCCATCTGTGATCTGTGAGGCGGTAAATGTTTTTGCAGGCATTAACACGTCATCAAAGTGTCCGAAATCCTAGAGGGTTTGATCCTTCGGATCTCTGGAGGGCCCGTGGACACACAGTCTACAATTATCTCTCTGTTATGTCAAGTACGCTTGAGCCAAAAATTGCTCGCTTTGGATTGTTCAGTGCTATCAGGTTCCCATGTGAAAACACAAGGACTATGACATCACTGCGTTACTTAGCTAGCTAGCTACCTCACACGCTAATCCCTCGTCTTAAGCATGTGAGGCCTACACAGACCGTTTGTCTGCTTGTCTCTGCACTGACTTCCATTACTGAAGTAACCGGGCGGGGGGGGGGTTTGGGAAATGCAGTACCCTTGAAATGTGTCACCATAATGGCGCCAGAGCAATCAAAATGTTTCATGAGAGAAAAACGTGAGGTTTTTCTTGAGAGAGACAGTTTTGCAAAAGTTAAGTTCTGCACAACTCCGGTGCCTTCAATACAGCACAAGCCTATAAGATGCACTACAGGAAAAAAAGATTCTCCATAGTGGGTTTGCTTTGACGTACACTAAAGACACAGTCCGCGGCTGGTAATGCATGTTTAATCTCACTAAAGTGAGTACGTTGAGGAGTCTGTGTGTTAACTGAGCAGCAAACAACCGTTGCAAGGTGCAAATGCCTGTGGACTAAAATGTGGCATCGAATCTCAGTGAAACAAAAATGATAAAGATTTAAACCATAGTTTCCACAGCCAACACAGCTACTATTATATAATAATATGTGAGCACTAATGTAAAGTAACTATCGTAAACAGATTTTCTCTGGACTTGTATATCCCCATGCACCCAAAAGATGTTACTTGTTACTGGAGGACACTGTTAAAATCATCCATCCATCCATTAATTTATCATTCATACTGGAGCATAACCCATCTGACATTGGGAGACCAGCTGTTAAAACCAGTTTATAGTGAATGTCTACAGTAATGGTGAGAATAGCTCAATGTGCTTCCAGTAATAGAGTGAACAAAAAAATATAAATGGAGAAAATGTACATTAGCTGCTGATCATGTAAGGTTCATATGGTGAATAAAATCACGGATTACACTTTTTTTATCTGACCTTTTTGTATTAACATTTTTTATATCCAACTTTTACAACAAAAACAAAAAACATCCTCATCTTTTAATTAAATCTCCTCCTGCTCCCACTTCAAATTAGGCATTCAATTACTCAATGTCTGTTAAAGCATGTGTCAAAATTCCACCTCTCACCCACAGCAAAACAGCAGAAGACAAAGTAAAAAGGGAAACACCCTGTAACTGAACATAATCAAAATTATTTCATGTACTAAACAGACAAAATCAAACCTAGAGGGTGAATTTTGGCAGAGCATCAAAAATTATTAAACCTTTGTCATTATTCACTAAATTATAATTGGGATTTTTTTTGTCACAAGACAGCTCTCTAGTTTCAGTGAAGGTCTCACCTATCGGTCTGCTGTTACTAGTGTCAGCTACATTCATGGGTTTGTATACTACTGATGCAATTAGCAAGGCTGCCACTTATGAACTGAACACAGGTGAAAACAGGAAAGAGTTGAGGTGAGAATGAGGCGGCGAGAGTTAAACAAAATCATCATATCAGGGAGAAACCTGACTAAGTGTTAAAGACAGGGTAATCAGCATGATTGTTTTTGTTGCATTGTAATAAGTTAAATAATAACATGTCTTGTTTACAGGTTAACTACTTGGATTAAATCATCACTGTGTGAGATGCAACAGAAAGTAGAGTCCTTGGAATCTGTGGAATCTGTTACATTTCTTTGTCTATAAAAAGGTTTAATAGAAAACGAAAACATGGATGCTGCACACTTGTTTAGATGATCTCAATAAATTTAGCTTTTATCCCCCCACCCCCAAATCTCAACCACAGCATGCCATTTCTAGGAGTGTCATATATTTAAAGCAAAACTGACATGACCTTGTGTAAAACTAAAGAGGAAGCTAAACCAATGTTGTATCAAACCATAATTGATAATCTTCCAGAGGTGATTATTCATTCCCTCTCCTTCTGAAACACTGACAGTTTCCCTACTCTTTAACTGCCACCATCAACCGCAGTGTAATAACACACACACTTTCATAAAAAAAGCACACACACACACAGCAATAAATTACTGAGCAAATGCAAATATCACATCAAACTATACAGCATGAACTTTTCCACTATCACTGGAAACGTGTCCTGTCACTGCTGTAGAAACACAGATACTGCAAAGGATAGACTAGCCGGCGTTTGAATCTTGCTTTAAAAAAAAAAAAGAAATCATGACGCCAACCCACGACCGGCTCACTCATCGTCAGTCTCATGCATAGATTCATCAACGTGATATGCCAAAAAGACTTTCAATGACCAAACGTGATGATGGGACTCAACGCAGATGCGCGTCAAGCTTGGTCAAGTTCACCATCATGTGTTTTCTGCTGGATCAGACTTTCCCCATGTCGGGGGTTCATGATCAGCCTGAGAAGGTTCAAGAAGATACCTAAAAAAAGTCAGCGATCTACCAACTTTGACTCAGCTCTTTGAGTTATTTTATTATACAACTTTACAGAGACAATAAGAACTGACAAGTAACCCGGCTCTGAAAATTAAGTTGTTTATTCCAATCATGCATGAAGCAAACCAGTAATTTCTTCTAAGCTAGAACTACAGTACTATTGTTTCCCCCTTGTGTAGTCCAAGTCTATTCTGGCATGTTAATAATAATTAACTTTTTTTTAACATGGAAACAAATTTGATGTTAAGATACATTAGCTGCGAGTACCATGGAATGTAAAGAAACGGGGACATTTTGACATTGATTATAGCAGGCACATAAATACACAGGAAGTGTGATTTTCATTTGAACGTGAATGCTTTATACTGTACTGTTTTAGAGTGACAGATACTGGTACGTTCTCTTTAAATAAGCTAAGCAGACCGAGTGAATGTTGGCCATGGTCTACGGCCACAGTGGAGATTCAGCAGTGGGCACTGGGCTGGTCACCGCTCTCTCACCTCGTGGTTCAGCAACTTGAAACTCTGATGTGTGATCTTTGACGGGCTTATGCTCCTGGTCTTTGTATTGTTGATAAAAAAAAAAGGGGGGGGAGGTAGCGGACTGTGTCAGCTCCTGGAGTAGGCTTACTGTGCTGGGAGATGCACTGGGCCATTACACATGACCTCTGACCCCAGCAGGCACCCCGAGGTGAAATGACGCGGGCCTGGTTTTACTCAGCTGGAACACGGGAGAGGTGGGAGGCACAGGGTGACGGTGTGTGTGTGTTTTGTTAGTAGTTGTGTATATGCACGTGTCTTTACGTGTGTCCATGCATGAGCTGATGTGTGAGTAGTGTTCATGCATCTCCCTCCTCATAAAACGCAGACACACCACCAGCCCGGTCCCAGGCACACTGAGCTGCAGGCCTCTCCTGTCCTGGCTATGCAAATGTGATGGTGTGAGGCGGGGGGGTATGAATGTTAATCACAGCCACCTCCCTCCAATTACCAGCCAGTGACCCTGATGGGGATCTGTCTGCAACTGGGATGGGGGGGGGGGGTGACAACGCACACAGACAAAAAGCACGACATACAGTGAACACGTACAATGTAACAGAACACAAATCTATTGGGTTTAGGAGATGTTTTTGTGCACAGTGATTTGCAGTACCATGAGTGCTGTATGCATTTTAGTATAATAACCTTCGTCTCAGAAATGTTAGAACTGTCACAATGAAGCTGTTGGCAATGTAGTTTTCCACCGAGACATTTAGTGGAGGAGGTTTATCCTTTGTTCCTGTGGACAACGTGCCAAAAAGTGCACATTTAATGTCATTTTGGAACATTTCCAGCACCTACAGTACAATAGAGTTCAGCATTGGCTTTTGCTGTCTCTCAGAATAAAAGAGGCCTCTCACATTCATCATTTTGAACCATTTTGAAGTTCAATTACAAGCGATGAGAGGAGAGTACTCTACTTACAGCCTTAAAGCTATGCCAAAATGCATTGCAGCCACAGCACAAATTTGCTTTTTCTACTTAAGAACTCTCACTTTTTACTGACTGAAATAATTGTTGGTTGGCTATTAATATTGCTAATTTGTTCTGACAAAATGGAAAAAATGAAAAAAATAAAAGTTCTTGTTCTCTGGAGGATAATAAAGTAAAAAAGATGTTGCCCTGAAGTCGGCCTCCAAGGTAGTGAAACAACTTTTATGAATTGTTAAGATTAGGGTTAGGCCACGGTAAGAGTGCACCAGAGAGGTTTACAGAATCTGCACATCAGGACTAGCCTTGGATGTCCTGTTTTTACCAGACATGCTTATTATTCTTGTTAGCAGTTGTGAGAACAGACAAGCTATGATTGCTTATTACGATATGTCTTCCGACGAAACCACTGCCAAAAGGAAGTGGAATTTATATGCACCGTGAGAGAAGGTCCACCTCAGAGACTGTGGGGAAAAAAAAAAAAAACAAAAAAACAAAAAAAAAAAAGAAAACACTCGCTGGAGCGCTTTGGACATTACAGATTAATATATGAGGGTGAACTCTCACTGCATGAAAACCCACCAACAAGCTGTCAGCTCAGCCCTCTGCAGCTACACACACATATTAACATAAACACGCACACTTGATTTTAAGGATCCTTAATTAGAGAGGTGCGCCTCCGTCCTCTGGGTCCACATGCCAGTCATCCACGGTTGTGACGAGTCTGTCTGCATTAGCATGACCCTCCTCACTGTCCACGCCACTGCTCAACACCCAACCACTCAAGCATGGACACCCTGCTAAGTATCTTTTCTATATATATAAAAAATTGAGAACATTTACACATGGCTGTTTGGTGGTGTTTTTTCTCTTTTCCTAGCAGGCTGTTAGTGTCAACCATCAAGTCATGCACCTTTATTCATTTATTTTATTTAATTGGCGTGCGGACGCCATATAAAGTAATGACTGTGCTGTCTATTCAACTATTTATCCTTATTTCTAACGAGATAAAGTAAAAAAATATACAAACAGAGTTTTTGTTGGTAATTTTAGTCAAATGATTAATTCAAAATTAATTTGCCTTTGTTTGAGTATGCATGTATCTTTTTTTAAACTTTATTATTTGTTGACAGAATTGCATTGTATATCAACTATTCTTTGGACCCAATGTTTTTATTGATCATGTCATATTGTAGGTTTGTAGTTATATTTAACTAACAAGTCTGGTAACTTGTAACAAATTCACAAGTAAAATTAAGTACATTAGTCTTATCAGCTTACATTTTGAATTCAATCATTTTTAAACCTCAAAATGTAATAGACATATTCCAAACACATGGGAATACTTCCCCATAACAAGACTCAATATTTAAAAAGTGCTTAATTAGTTAGTAAACTCTATTATAATAAAGTAGAAATCTGGCAGGTTTGGGCAATTTGTGCTTCAAACTGGTCATAAACCTATCATCTTGTTTACCTCGGCAGCCACATATATTCTCCTTCAGAAAGCATCAGCAAGTTCACAAGACCACAAAATAAAAAACATCTAGTGAGGAAAAATAGGCCTCTTAATCATCAATAATCTATATTTACTGATTGCAAGATTGCAAAAAACACATACATTTGTCAACAGGAAGTATTGGCTCAACACAATACATTTCAACCACTTCCTTGTAATTTAATGAAGCCAAAAAGGTTCACTCACCAACTCAGACCTACGCGCACACACATTTCTAAATCTGCACACTCATCATATCACTGTTTAAAGCTGCATATAGGAGACGAGTTACAAAATAGGTGATGACATTCATATGTAAATATGAACCAGGGCGAGCCTGTGTCTGCAGGCGCCAACACGCTCCTTTGTTCGTCCCCAGTCAGACACACTCACCCAGAAACAATAGGTTGGGGGGCGAGGGGGTATGTGACCAATGCCAACCCAGCCTCCTGCCAATGGGGGGGGGGGGGGGGGGGGGTCCAACCGGGGGGGGCAGAAGACCGGGAAGGGGGGTGAAAGGTCCCCCCCACAAGTGGTGGTTTTTGTGGGTGTGGTTATAAAGATT
>JAVQJF010088695.1:0-56717 GCA_036023855.1 Gadopsis marmoratus
TGGTGGAATTGTTGGGTCTGTACATATAGAGTTGGCTTGGACTTGCTCTATATTAACAAGTGCTATGAGATAACTCTGTTATGATATAGCGCAATATAAATAAAATTGAATTGAATTGACTTACTTAGTAACTTGGCCACAGGGTTTAAACCTGACAAGGGTTTCGTGTTCAAATTGTGAGTGTTAAGCTGTTGTCAAGGCTATGTGGGATAGTTGGAGAGTTTATTTTCTTTTCCTAAAACACAAAGAAGGAGAATTGACTCGGTGTGATCATAATCCAGCGCCCTCGCCCAGATTTAACTTCTCTCCTTCTGCTCTTCATCTCTCCTCCTAATCCTCTCTTTTAACTCAAGCTCTTTGCCTTTGCACAGATCAAACAATGGCGAAGTGACCAGCACTGAACGCTCTGGGTGTAATGAGTGAATGCGTGCTGTCTATTAGAGCTGATTAGTTCATGCCGCCCCCGAGGCTCGTCCAGCCTGGAGCCATTGTCCTGTGTTTACCTCCTGAGCAGGACCACAGGCACACGGCGAGCTCACCTCCTCTTTCTCTAAGACATCCTCTGCACTCAAGCGACCCCCGGCCTCATTTGTAATACGTTTCTGCAAACAAAGGGCTGAAAAAAAATAAAAACATGTATTGCACAATACTGGAAGCTCAGCAAGAATTTGTAAACCTCAAATTAGTTTTTATTTGAAAGGCCTACTTTACAAGAAGCTGCGTCTCTGTACCCATAATTAATGTGCTCTGCTTGTTTGAGCTTTAACTAACACCCATGTTTGTTGTGGTTGTGGTTGTTGTTGCTTGTTTTTGATTCCATTTGTGGCAGAGTTGGACACTTACAGGACTTTCTGAGCATTTAAGACACAAAATTCCACGTTTATTTCCTAGCACAGTTTTATCGCTGCTTGTGAAGAAACGGTGTTAAGAGAATGATTGCCCTCAGAAACCGCAATGATAATAACAATAGATAACAATGGAAGAGGACTTATATACTGAATTGGTGGCTCCCTAACTCAAGGCGTAATGTCTCATCGTGTTGACATTCCCACAAATGCTGTAACATGTTTCCAATGATCGCCGTCGACGCTGAGCATTTGAAGCACGCGTTTTCATGCTGTTGGATTCCAATGGAGCAAGTAGTGAATAAAAACACCCATTGTTTCAACTGACAGTGCCTCAGGCAGGGCATCAACCAGCAGTTACTGTCACATGATGCAATCAGCCATGCCGATCAATGCTATAGATCAGGTGGGGAATATGGAATTGATCCAGCATCGAGGAGAAACCAATTGAAATGGCTGCTGAATGTAGCAAACGTTTGCAGTGGCTCCGATTTATTTGCCGTTGACGCGCTCCCATTTTAATAAAGCTTAATTATAAGTGAGTCTTCTTCACTGATGCCGTGCCTGTGAGGCTGTGACTTGCTGCCATGACTTCCAGTGATCCAATTGTACAGGAAGTAGCAGATAGGAATGTGTTGGCATGATTTGTTTCTCAACATCTCGCTACACAGCGTCTCCGACGCTGGGTCGATCCGCCGCGCAGGATGATGGATGCTTTCATTCCTGAGATGTCAAGAGATATGGACATGTGTGTGTGTGTGTGTGTGTGTGTGTTTTATGCATTAGCAGATAAAACATCCCTCCCGTCCCGTGTAACCTCTGCTGTAATGGTTTTGTAATGAATATCCATAAACCACAGGCGTGCATCTGGACAACCCTCAGCAACCGCACACACAGGTAAACGTGCACATTTAGGTGACTGCACTCGGGTGGGCAACCATGCACAGTCATAAACACAGAGGAACGCATACACAAAGCTGCAAATGTGCAAATTTACTTCTTGCTATAAGCACACAAACACACGCCTCTCTGCCGCCTTTCAGTCGCAAAGAAAACACAGAGAGGATTTAGTTAACAGACGATGGATGTAGAAAAGAGGACGAGCAAACCTTTGCTGCTGCGTACTGCAGCAGCTAAAGCTAGCTGTCACTCAAACTGGAGAACTGTTCATGACCAAGCCAACCCACCCAGAAACATGATGTCAAAGTGTCATTAAGAGAATAATAATAATAATAATGACTCTCAAAGAAACGATAGTAATAATAATAAATACAATGAATCAATACGTGAGCTTTTGAGGTAAACATTTACGCAAGCTGCCTTATGTTTAGGAGGCTCACTTTTGAACACCAGTTTGCTAAAGCGACATAATGTGACGTTGAATGAAGTAATAGCACATTCATGGGTGTGGCCACTGGCTAAAGCTAGCTAATGATAGCTAACTTTAGATATTTCTCTGTAACTGACATCAAGAGAGAGAGAGAGAGAGTTTGCTAACTGTAGGAGTCGTCGTTACTTGAACGAATCACAGACAAATTGTAAAGCACTTTGCGTAAAAGTGCCATATACACGCAGCTATTTACCATTTTAAAAAGAAGTTTATTTGTGATGAGTCAACCAACTCAAAACTTTAAACTTGAAGGTTGGAAAGGCTGCAGTAAAAATCACATCTCTAGACGTCGAGGCGTCCTGCAGAAATTTAGAAAAGGCCAAATGTATCAGCACGGAGAACACTCAACACAACTTTGCAGAGCTTTTCTTTTTCGCGATCTGTCAATTTTACCCTCACCTTGTTGTTATGGATAGAAAAAGCTCACGGATCCTGATTCACTCAGCGGGCTGCCTTACTGTATAAAATACCTGGAGGCACAGTGTTTTAGCTGCCGCAGTGAGGCCAAATGGATGGTCAAAGCGCTGGAGGCCACTCTTTATTTCCTTTTGAGTGCTTCCTATTTGGTTTTATTTTATTGAAAGGTAAGGGACGGGGTTGCTGAGTGAACCTGAGAGAGATGCAGAGAGACTAAAAGTAAAACACAGAGGGCGGCAAACGGCGGAACAAACAAAGACGACAATGCAAGGAGACGCAGTCACACAAACTAAACACCAAACCGATGAAACAGCTTGATCATCAAAACTGACAAACCGAAACCAGCTGTGGAGAAACGGCGACTGCGTGTTATGGTAGTTTCTTTTTCTGTTGTTGTTGTTTGTTTGGAATCTCGTTTTGGAGTCAATGTAATTAGACCGCATCTGAGCACACTGACCCGTTGTTCTCATGCTGCCAAATAATGAGCATGCAGGGGAAGTCACTGGTCAGTAAATGAGCCTCCGGTCGCCTGTCAAGTCATTAAGTAATCATTAACTAATCTCATTTAATCATGACCTCATCCCCCAACCCCCGGTGCACCCACCAGAACCAGTGTTGTGTGGAGGTTGTTTTCCTGACAGGCGCAGATAACCGCTGCCCATGTGCGGCGCGAAACCTTAGCTCTGTCTGCTGTGTTGCTATGCGAAACATATGATAAGCAGCTGACGGTTGATTCCTTTTTATTGATTTTTACAAGTAAAAATAGTTCAGTCACGGAGACGACACGTGCAGCCGATATAATGTGATTCTGATTGTGTCCTGTATCTCAGCTCTGTTCCGATGAAGGGAGGGTTTTGTTTCCATAAGACGGGGGTCCAAGGGCCACAGCTAGACAGTGTTTTAATCTGAAGTGAGTGATCGAAGGCGTGTCACAAAATCCTAACACGTGTCCATTAACGAAGCTCAAGAAGACGGAGACGTATACAAAACGTAGAAAAAGCCGCAAACCCTCACATTTCTGAGAATCTGGATAAAAATGGTGTTTTTACTTTACTTGACCACCAACTGTCATTTTCTGTACTTGGCAGATCAGTTAGTTGACATGAAAGCGTTCTATTGCAACATTTACAGTATATTTTGGTAGCTGATCACCTCCACCTCTTCTGGCCTGGACTGGGTCACTTTCCGTTTATCACGTATCCTGCAATCATATATTCTTTTGTTGTGAAATCATTTTGAGTCATTCGTTGATTTTAAATGCCCACAGTGGATTACTACAGTGTAATAACCAGATGCGATGTTTATCATAGTGTTCTCAGGTGAGTGTGCTTTGTAAAACGGCCACGTGGGCAATTCATAGTTAAACATCAGCTGTATTAAGTACAGTATATGTTTGTAGAATAATTGAACATGTAAACCCGTGCTTGTTACTAATGCGTCGTGGAACATTACCTGCTAATAATTCCTTTCCCAACAAATTACAGTAAAATGACTAATTTGCAGATGAATTTGGCAGCAGCTTTGCCCCCTGTTCCGACTAAGATTTACTGTGAGAGAAAGATAGTGGCGCTTCCCCTCTCTCGTCTAGTTCTCTTTGTTTCCACTTTTACAATCACATTGTTCTCCCTTCTCCCACTCTGCTTTTGTCTCTCCGTTTCAGTTCTTCCCCACTCTGTCTCTCTCGCACTTTCTTTCCCTTACTTTGTCCCTCCTTTCCTTTCCTCTCATCTCATCCGCCTTTGTTAGCAGTCTGGACAACGTCTGCAGCGCTCACTTCTCTTTCTTTTTTCCCTTATAAGGCTGCTTTCATACACTCTCAATCTTGCTGCCCCCCACCGCCACCATCACCGCCACCGCCCCCACACATCTCGACCCCTCCCACCACGTTTTCCGCTTTCAACCGGCCAGCAGAGGTAGAGGAGTTCTCATCCATCTTCCAGCCAGACGTTGACACGCCAGGATGTTAAATTAAAAACATATAGCCCAAAAGAAGTGGGTCGTATGCACCTAAAGTGTCCAAGACACAGCTTAGAAAATGAATATCATCCATCAAAAGCTTCCTGCATCTCCGCAAAAGCTTGCAGAGGAGAGATCGCAGTCTGACACCGCCCGTCTCAATAGCCAATTAAATGAAGGGTTGGGGGGGATTGTTGTCTTCTCACAACTTGTGGTGAACATGCACAAGAAGAGAGATGCAAACACAGTCAAAGAGACATAGACAAAGACATCTCACTGATATGATGTGTGACATTCAGAATATCTAAGATACTCCCACACTTGTGTGTGCATTTTTCCCCATTCATTAGTCCATACATCAAAACAGCTGTGATAGATGGGCTCTGTGTCTACTGTACGTAGGCAGTAAAACCAGCTCATTGATCTAATGGGCATGAATTTAGAGGTTTTTTTGTTTTGTTTTCTGGTGATCATACTGCTATTCAAGATTCTGCAATTGTTTCCTCTCGCCTAGTCGAGATCTGGGGTTGGGCGATATTGTATACATTTGTCTACATAAGAGATTTTCTTATACTTTTAATATAGAGGTGTCTACACCTTAATATAGTATTTAGGTGTAGGTGTATCTTTAGGCCAGTGGTTCCCAACCTTTTTGACACATCTAATGGCACCATGTCTACTTGCGACCGCCATCACTGGTTAAATCTTTCGGTTTTGAACAAGTCAAGCGAGCTTTTGTTGCACCTGAATATCTTTAAACAGCCCTGAATAGAGTAGATGGAGTAATTCAAACAAAAAAGATTTAAATAACAAATACACACAAAGATCTTTTTACGCAGCAGAAATGTGTCTTTGTTCCGCTTTCATAACCTGTTGATCATCTTGTGAGATTTATCTTGCAACACTTTGCAGGGTCCCAACTCCCAGCTGGGAAATTTAAGTAAATGTTATCTTTGAGTGTGTCTTCTATGTCTGGATCCTGGAAACCATGCATTATTACCGATTTCTCATTTAGGTTAAGATAGTTCTGTCAGGCTGGAAGATTATAAAGAGTGTGCAGTTAGTTGTCAAACCTGACTGCTGGTAATCCCAGTGATCTATTAATTCAGACTCAGCAGTGACAGTCAGTCAGTCAGTGTCTCTCTCTCTCTCTCTCTCTCTCAGTGCCGCACTAGCTGACTGCGTTGCCGTCCTTCAGTATTGATCTGAAAGTCCTGGGCCGCCAGATTGCTTTCAGCAACCGTCGCCTCCTCCTGTCATACAGGGAAAGCTGCACAGATTTCACCCTGTTGTAGTGGTCAAAAAAGATGGCTGATGGAAAAGAAATCTTCCCCTCGTTCTCTGTCTTTTAGCAATTTCTGTGGACAATTAACTGTCGGCACTTAACTGTTTATTGGGAACTGTGTAACCCTTTCTGTCCCTCCTATTGGCTGTTTCTTTCTCTATCTCTTCACCACTCTCTCACACATACACACCTGAAAGGGCACCAGCAGGACTAATTATGGACCAACAATAACTCCCCCCAGCTCCGCTCTGCTCCCGGCTGCGTAACAAATTCATTGGCACATCGCTGCCGCTACTGTAAATCACCCTGACAGACTCGGAGGTGAGCTGTTGAATACAATTATGCGCCATGTGTTTGTGCCGCAGCTTGAACTCACACAGGAGTAAACAGGCTATCCAGTTGTTAGATGTCCACATCCATCTCTACAGTGGACTGTTTGATGTGCAGAGGGGGGGCCGCAGGTGGGGGATGGTAAAGGCAGAAGGGCTGGGAGATATTGGAGGCTGGGGAGCAGGGACGGGCGATCTGGGCTGGGGACCACTGGTAGGAGATGGTGTAGACAGAATGGCTGGATATATTAAACAGCAGGAAATGGCATCTGAGGGTATTGTCCAGATATGAGGGTGGCAGCTGGGATAAGGCAGTGAGTTGATCCGTTAGCTCCGAGGTACCGAGAGCTAGGAGCCGCAGACGTCGAGATAGTGGTTTTGATCTGGAGTATTTAGTACTAAAGCGTTAGTAGCAGTGTTTGCTGTGTAGCTTTGAGGTTAGTCAGCAGCAGTAGTCTGACTGGTAACGGCACTCACAGCTGTAGGAACCCGACGGACGAAATAGAACATCACGCGTGTGACATTGTGCATTTTATCACATGTAGAGTGACATCGTGAAAAGGCAGCTGAAGCAGGCGTGGCTCGCGGTCTCCAAAAAAAAAAAACGACGACAGAAATGTTTTGCCTTCTTTTCACCTAATCTGACAACTTGCTCGACTCGTTTGCTGACATTGACAAATTGGAGCAAAGTGCGCTTTTCCATCCACAACTGCAAACGTGGCGGAGTAGAAGAGGAGTGGTTTTTGGTGGATGTGTCTTCACTCGGACCTACCCTCTAACCCTTCCAGCCATAATCAAATCCTGTCTGCACACGATGAGTGACAGATGCTGGGAGAGATGATTGACAGCTGGCAGATGGGGGGGGGGGGAGCACAACTACATGCAACTTGTCAAAGTACTCTTGACCACAGATAAAGCTCCTGAGGTGACACAGTTATGGTTTATTCATGAAGGATCAGCACGCTGGATTTTGCTACAATAAATAAAGTCTTCATTCAGTTCTTCCCTTCGTCGTGATTAATTAAATATTACAGCACAGGTTTAACTACGTGCCTAAAGAGCTCCTATGGATTTGTGTGTTGCTCCAGGGCACTTAAGCAAGTCTGGTTGTTTCTATAACCACTCGGCTGTCATTCAACCAGGTTTTATCTTTGAGTGTATCATCTGTGTCGGACTCAAATATCTGTCTGGTTCCTCCAAAACAGATCTGTAAATTATTACCTATTTCTCATTCAGGCTAAGATAGTTCTGTCAGGCCGGAAGGCTAAAAGGAGCATGCAGTTAGTTGTGAAACCTGACTGCTGATAATCCCAGTGATCTATTAATTCAGACTCGGCCGTGACAGTCTCACTCTCTGCTGCCAGAATGCCACGCTGGCAGGCTGCGCTGCTGTTCCTCAGTATCGATCTGAGCTTACTCATTGTGCTCCATGTGACCGAAGCGGCACCGATGATAGAATGTGTGCTAAAGCGCAATTAGGATACAGATATATAGGGGAGAATGTATACGTAGGGCATAAATCGATAACGTGGGGCTGCCAGTGTTCCCAGGAGGCACTCCAAGAAGACGGATAAGATACAGCTCCCCCTTGTTTGTTCCCGTTGGTTCCACATCGGAACAAACCAGCACTTGGCCTCTCTGCAGACATTGTGAACCACGGTAAACCTACAGTATATTGTTGCTGGCGGTGCAGCTGCAATCCTTAAACGTTACACTGAAATATGTTTCTTTGTGATTTCTGGTTAGTTTTTAAATGTTGGCCCGATTTTGATTCTTTACATCTAGGGACATAATAATGATGATGCTTAATAAGAGAGGCAGAACAGGGATAGCAGCAGGTTTTACCTCCTTTTGTTTTCTTGCTGACGGTGTTGAGCACGTTGGACAAGTCTGAGCATCACATACAGCCTTATTCCTCACACTTGATTTAAGTTCACCTTCGGGGAGACCAAAGTCTTTCTGCTGATATAAAAATTGCCAAAGAAAAAAAATCTTATCTCATAATTGAGTGGATTTTCTTTTTGTGGTCCATTCGACTTGGGATGACTATCCCTGTATGCCCACACAAAACGGAGCTTGTGAGAAATATTAGTTCTATACATGAAAAGAAATTGTGTGTTTGCTGCAGGTGACTTGCTGTTTGCTGTGGAAGTCAGAGGACCTGATGTAGGAGTGTAGACGCTGAGCATGGACCAGGCCCCAGACAGCCGGGTTGCAGCGCGGGGGCGGTGTACTGTACAATACCGGAATGTGTTTGTGGAGATTATTAAAGAGCCATATATTTCTGCTGCAGCCCCACAGGGCCTGCTCTTACCGGCTGATCTCTACACTGGCAGACGGGTAATGAAACAGGCCTCGCTGGAGATTCATCACTGTGGAGAGCCAAGGCGATTCTCTCCCACTCTTCTCTCCTTTTTCTTTGTTTATTCGTTTTTTTTCCCCCCCTTTTGTCTATTGAATGTGCTAAAGTGCATGTGGTTCAAACGCAGCAAACACACGAACGCACAGTTCTGTCCCAACATCACGACACTCTGCGTGTCTGCCTGTCGGTTTCTGCTCCTCTGTTACAGCAGATACAGTATATCTGTATAGCCTCGAACGTCGCAAACTACACATACCACATTGAGCAGGGGAAAAGAGTCTTGCGATGAGCGGCTGACAGCCACTTGCTAGTTAGCCAGCTAGCTCACTTTCTAGCAGGTTAAGTCACGTGTTTGCTGTCACTTAGCTGGTTAGTTGTTGTTAGGATTAGCTTGCTAGCAGGAAAGTTGAGTTTGAAGGCTGGGACAGATGAAGTGTGGGGAAATCACAGCAGAGAAACTCCTCTGGGATTCAGGCCAGAGGGGGAACATCTAGCTCCTGACCTGCTGAAGGGAATCGCTCAACTACGAGAGGCACGTGGCTAATAGCTTGTTGATATTACAAGGTAGACCAGAGGGGTTCAAAGGGGAATAGGTTTGGGATGGGACGGAGGGGCAACATAAAGCTGTGAGGAGGGAAAACATTTCTGTCAACACACAGGATTTGCCGAAGGGTACTATTTCTGCTCCTCCATCAGTTCCAGCACTCATAATCCCCGGTTTGAGAACGAGCAATTTGGACCAAAAGTGAAATTCCAGGCAAGAAAAGTAAGTTTCATGTTTGAAATTGGAAGCACTGATGAGGTACCAAAAGCATGGTATGTATTCAGGTAAGCGCTTCTGTCAAGACCTGGCTTAGTGAAACAGGATGGACGGAATGAGGTGGAGGGAGTAGAAGTATAACACTGCTATGGGGAGTGAGGTCAGGAGACTGAAAAAAGCTGCTAATGGGAGACAGAGAAATAATTGTCTTTGGCAGCTTTTTATTGGGCCGCGTGCCAATAAAGCTCAAGAAACTCAATGGAATTGGAGAGAAAACATTGGTAGAGACGGAAAGAGGTGATGGACGAGGAAGCGATATAGATGGAAGGCCGGAAAGGAAAGGGAAAGGGAGAAAGAGACTGTTGCACTACAGGGATCAATTACTAGGAACTGTGAGTTATGCTATTTTCTGCACCGAGTGCCATGTGGCTTTATTGCACTGGGACAGTGTTTGAAGGAAGAGGGAGATTATTAACTGTACAGAGAAAGTGAGGGAAAAAACGTGGGGGGAAAGGAGGCCGACAGAGAATCAGAAAAGCATGGAAAGACAGAACGAGGTGGAGAGTCGAGAGAGGGAAGAAAGAGGGAGAGGCGGAGGAAGATGAGTAAACCTTCAGGCTCTCTCTTCACTTCTCCTCTTGCAGCTCTCCGCTCTCTCCGTTTCTGCTTGACTTGCACTTTCAAGCGTGGAGCCCATTAAAGTGGATGACAGTGTAACTCACCACTGATAATCAACAGAGAGAGGGAGAGAGCAGATTTACAGAGGAGAGACCCCAGGCCTCGCTTATTATGTTGTATTTTTCTATCGAATCTGATTGCGCTGTAATTTCCTCAAAGTGGGAAGGAGGTGCACGGAGCATAATTTACACAATGAATAATCAAGAGGTGTGTAGACAAGGACAGGACAAATGTAGTTTACAATTTATCAAAGTTCTAAGGGGAAATAAAATGCGACATTTTCAAATCAAGACATGCGACAAATAATAGACCCTAACCAAGCATGTACAGTCAATATTGTTCATACTGAGATCATAAACATACTACGGATGTAACACAGATATGAGTAAAATAAATTAATGGTAAGCTTTTGGGTTTCCAAATTAAATCATAACACACAATGGCTACAATATAGAGTAAAAAGGCAGTTTAGATATTTGATTTTTGTGCCACAAGAAAACATCCTGTGCAGGAAATGCCTCACTTGCTGCTGGATTAAGCCTTATTAAAGAAAAAGACACGTATTGCATACACTTCGCTGATGGGAGCACCTTTTTCAGGTTATAGAACATATAACTGAAATAACGAACAAATAGTTTTGTATTTGTCAACGTTTGTATTTTACCAAATACAAATGTCGTGTTTTTGGAGGGAAACCCATTTTACGTCGTTTATTTTCATTTTTATATATAGGATTTAATATATATACACGATGTGTCAGTGATAATTTTAGGGCTGGAAAATGCTAATCGCAACTTCACAACATTCAAGTGGATTTCTTCAACAGTCCGAAACACAAAATATTTAATTTACAATTATATAAAACAGGACAAAGCTACTATTTATTATATTTGAGAGGCTGTAACCACAGGGTCTTTGCTTGATAACCTTACCATACCGTACTTATCTCTGTGTAGCTGTAGTTTGAAAGCTCTGCCTGGCAGCATATAACACAACTGGATGCTAAATGTTCATTTTTAGCCATTTTAGCTATGCAGTGTGTCTTAAACTGTCCCCATTCACTGTATATGATATCTAGTTGCCCCTGGGTGTCGGCATGTTTGTTCTGTAATCCACCCGCAGCCAAGCCACCAGGACAAATCCCTGCACATTTATTGTACTTAGCAAACAAAGAGGCTGTGAATTATAGTCAGTCACCCAGTGGCACAGCATGCAGCCCCTGACTGCTGCAGAGCTATGAGTAGTGGAAACAAACACACCTGTCAACTGCTCCCAGTTTCCCCTCCCTGACCCGTGGTGGGCTGGATGAGGAGCAGTAATGTGCTCTGCTGGACTGGCAAACTGCTGGGAAAGTTGCATCCACCACAAAAAGTAATGGTTTGGATTTCCAAACATTTTTTACTGGATATTGATGTTCCCAAACTGACTAAAATTCAAATTGTAGGTGTACAGTGGGGAAAGAAAAATCATCATTTTCCTTTTTATATAAATATGGGTGGAACAAAAAAGTAAACCGAAGCAAAGGTGCACCTCAAATGTTGGCATGCATGGGAGCTGATGGGAGTTTTGAACAGAGTGAAAAAGTCACTGGTGGCCATTGACTCCTCTTTGCTCCAAAGAAAAGAATGAAGGACAGATGGCAGAGGGGAGGAAAGGCACAGGAGGAAACGAGTGAGATGGCATCCACAAGAGAGAAGTTTAGAGATGGATAATGATGATGGAGGGAGAGGAAGGGAGGTAATGACTGGAAGACATCCAGAAGTGCATGGATAAAGACATGAAAGAGGAGCGGAGATAAAGCCAGGAGAGGGGGGGACCCTGTGAGAAGGAGCAAGGGAAGTCTGGAGGAGTCAAAGAAGGACAGGAAAGAAAAAGATGAGGAGTGGTGTACAGAGGCGGGCGAGGTCAGGGTTTGACCCCTTGGCGTCCCGTGGTAATTGAGATTCGGTGTGGGTGGCGGGTCGGGGGGGTCAGTGAGACGGGAGGAAACAGGCGACATGATAATCAATTTGAGGCTGAATCGGAAACATGAGCCACTGGGGGGGCCTCGTTCCCCCTACCAGGCCTCCAGATGGCCCCGGCCCCAACCCTGTGTGGGCCCTGTCACTGTGTGTGTGTGTGTGTGTGTGTGTGTGGATGTATGTGTGTGTGTGTGTATATTTTTGTGTGTTTGAGAGACAATGCCATCTGCCAGGAGTGCAAAGGGAGTTCAGCAGATGAATTTACTGACACTAGGGGCGCAGTAGGGTATAGACAATATACTGTATGCGTGTGTGTGTGTGTGTGTGTGCGTGCGCTGGGGCTCCCACCATGCTGCTGTTGGAGAAGAGAAATGGCTAAAGCAACAAGAAAACACACACACAAACTCAAGGATATGTGCAGATTTATGCGAGAAAAGACAGTTTTAAAGCATTCATCTTTTAAAACACGCACACACACACAGACGCTGACAGCTTGTTAAGATATTAATGTGTCCTCAGGGTAGAAGCTAGTGGTGCTCTGGCTGTTTGTCTGTCATGCAAAGACTGGAAGGCAACCGAGGGAGATTGTTCATGTAAAATATACAACATCATTATTATTTAGATGCTGCTGACAGTTACGTCGTTACCAGTGTTGTTCTGTAGACAACCCCTCGGTGTGAGTAGTTCACATATATGTTCATATATGTTCAGTTTGGGAGAGATTCGATATTTCTGCGGGCTGAGAATGGGAAGCCTGGTGGCAGCACAGCGAGCGGTGCGTTCGTCCAGTCAGGCTGGAGGAAGGGTTCATGTTGGATGAGCGACGGAGACTGTCAATCACCCGTTGTACAGCTTTCTTCACATGGTGTGATGTCGAGCCGATGTCGGCTTGAGGAAGTATATCGGAGCAAAACTCTTGATATGTGGGTACATTAAGTCCAGGAATCCTTATTGTGCTTTTTAGAAGAGGAAAAGAAAATGCTTCTTCAGGCACCCGGGCAGCGTAAGGATAAAAAGTATAGTAAAAGCCTTTATTTAGTCAGGCACAGTGGTTTAAAATTTAAAATCCAGTCCTCCTTGCTGTACTCGTCCACATCCATTACTGTCGTTTTTACCTGTGCAAACTCACAGAAAGAGAGAAAGACCTCAAAAGCCTGTAGCGGCTGAAGGAAAAGAAGCAATCTGGGGTATTTTTTTGCGTAACAACACATTTTAGAAAATCATTCACAGCAAACGAAGACAAACTTGACCTGCTTATGACAACGGGTTTCAAAAAGTGTTTGAGAATTGCACACAGATTTCATATGTTGTTGGGGTTTTTTTTTTGCATATACAGTATAGCAGCATTATTACATTACATTCAGTGTAGCACCGAGGGGCCCAAACCGGCCCGTGAACTGACGGAGGCGGGCCGGGAGATGGAAGGAAAAGGTGAGAGTAAGGTGAAGCAGACGGAGGACGACAAAGGGAAGTAACATAATGAATTGGCAATGAGCGAGCCAGCTTTGGCTTTTTGGAAAGCTTTATCTCGAGGATTTCCTCTTTTCTAGCAGAACATACAGCATCCTCCCTGCCGCCAATTAATTAATGCATCACCGGACCATCAACTCGCCCCCCCCCCTCCCCCATCATGTTTATTTGTCGCCCTTTAATCTCCCTCCCTTTTTTCTCTCCTCCCTCCCCTTGATGTGTTGAATCTCATTTGCCATCACAACACAACACACCACGCACTCCTATCAGCCAGTCGGCTTGTCGACTTGCTTGCAATGCTCGTGCTGTCCCCCCCCCCCGCTGCTTCTGTAGGTTTGTCACGCCGGCCTGCCCCCGATTTAATTGGTGCTCGTTAGAGGAAGCAAAAAAAAAAGCTGCATTTTCACCCCCGCAGAAAAAAGCAGGAGGCTGGAGAAGTCTGTGAGAATGTTAATTGATAGCGGATCGAGGACAACACTTAGCAATTAGCGCAGGCTGACAGATGAGCAAGGCACTGCTCTGGAGACATTGATGACTACACGGCACACACGCTGTATAGACACTGGACGTGCCTGGTTAGCCAGCAGGGAGGGCCACGTAGACCAGGGCCGCTGTTTGATTCGGGAGGCGACTGCAAATCTTGTGTTGTGCGGTCTTGTGTTTTTAGTTCAGCATAAACACACACTGGCACAGATGAAGGATAGACACAAAAACAAACATTCACATCAGCCGACACATTGGCTGCTGGGGTTATCTACTAGTTTTGGGAACACATCATTATGCTGCTGTCTGCCTCTCTGTGTCTCGTGGAAACGCTGCTGCCCGGGGAGTTTGAGTGATTTTTGTTTTGTGACGATATGGTCTGTAGCTGAATTCTCAGTGTGCTGTGTTGAACCTGTGAAGAATGCCGGATTTTGCAGGCTGATACAGATGTTGGTATTTTGAGTAGAAATTATAACCGAGGGTTGGCCCCAAGGTTGGATTGTCAGCTAGGCAAAGCAGGCGATGGCCCAGGGATCCAGACCCTAAGGGGCCTCGGAGCCCCGGGTTCATTGCTATCAGTTGGCTGTAAGTAATTGGATTAATTTCAAATTTGTCAGGGAATTTGTGCCACTGAAGTGCAATTATTAGCTAATCTTATGGCCCAGTGATATTACTTTAATCTGTATTTTACATTGAACTCCCTACAGGACATCTAACAGGTTGATCAGGCCATGTTCATCAGAATGTTGGGATTAGTTTGCCAAAGAAATTCTATTCAAACAGTCTACTTACTTGATTTTTTCGATGGAGATGGTTCCACTGTTATCACCTGGCCTAAGTCACCTCCACCTCCATGACCGAAATTCCACACTCATGTCCTACATGAAACAAACCTTCACCATGAAAACTGTGCAAACTCCATCTGCTGAGGAGGGCCAAGAGATTTGGCTAAAAGCTCCCGAAAAGATCTGTGTGGCATGGCTGTCCTGTGGTCGTCAATCTTTTTGTTTTGATGCAGGTTAAATATTCACATTCTTTTTTTATTTAATTTGACATAAATCATATTCTTGCTGCTCAGTAAGCAGTCGTCGGCATCGTCATTTTGATTGATTCTCACCATTTGTTCTTCTTTTTTTTTTTCCCCTCTCCTCGTCTTTAGGTGAGCCCGCAGTGGCCAGAGAGAATAACTGTCTGAACGCTGCCAAGGCCTGCAACCTGAACGACACGTGCAAGAAGTACCGATCGGCGTACATCAGCCCCTGCACCAGCCGGGTCTCCACCGCTGAAGTCTGCAACAAGAGGAAGTGCCACAAGGCCCTGCGGCAGTTCTTTGACAAGGCAAGGTTCTTCTGACACAAGCTTATAAAATAAAATAAAAACCCCACTAAAAAGCAGTCACACCGGAGGTTTTCCAAACGGCTGATATCTGATAAAAGCTGAATGTCCACCACAAAGGACCTGCTTCAAAAGGGAGAATGATTTTGAAGTGGGTAAGTGAGAGGGGTTGTCAAAATCTCAAAAAAGATAATCATGTGGGCCTTTTTGTTCAGGGTTTGCTTTTGCAACGCTGAGCTTTGACATTGATTCAGTCATCAAACGCCAAAGATGTTTTTGCTGTCATATTGTAAAGAATGAAAAAGTGAAGCATTGTAATTACAAGCCAGCTGCCACGAAGTCCCGTTGGAATAACTTTACTGGGATTGCAAATAAATTGCAAACTACATAGAATGCGTGACATTGTTAATCTTATTGTGATGTAGAATCGTGTTTTCTTTTTCCTTTGTGCTGGAAATACAACTACGATGGCATGTTCCTGTTTTGTTGCAGCCATCCACCGTAACCATCTACAGTGACATTCAGCACTAACATCAGAATTATAGGTGTACCTTTTTGCATTGTAATCTATGAAATTTGTTTAATAACTATGTTTTCATAGAAGACGCTCAGTAACTTTAATGTATAATGCATGTCTTTATCTCCATATTTGGCGGTTAAACCAAGAGGCTGACAGAACGTCGACTGAACCAACCCACAGGAAGTGATGCGTTTTAGGGATCGGTTTGTTTGGAATAAATCGAGGAAATGGGTAGCAATAGCCAAACCCAGGGGAAGGAAGAGAACTCTGAAAGGGCAGAAGGCGCAACATTTGGCAGAAAATGTGACCAACATGAGAACAAAAAGGACGGCCTTGTAGAGTTAATGTTGTGTTGTGACCTTTGTGCCACGCAGGTTCCTCCGAAGCACAGCTATGGCATGCTGTTCTGCTCCTGCCCGCTTAGCGACCAGACAGCCTGTTCTGAACGCAGGCGTCAGACCATCGTCCCTGTCTGCTCGTACGAAGAAAAACAGAAACCCAACTGTCTCGAACTGCAGGCCTCCTGCAAGACCAACTACATCTGCAGGTAGGAAACAGCAGGCCTTCAAAATGTATCCGCGGCACCCGGGCAGATGTGTAACAGGGACACCATGTTTTGTGATTCATTCCTTAACCCCAAGATCTATAGCTACAGTTACTATACTGACAAATACAGGGCAACGCAATGTGTATGAAATGTGTGAAATGCGCTAGTCCTAGCGTTTTATCCCAATTTGCAAGTCCACACAATGCGACTGTGTCCCCACATTGTGATTAACAAGTGCACGCTAGGCACAAACACCAACACATGCCCCTTGGACGCGTCTTTACATTTTGTAGTCACTGTAGTCACTAACACCAGCAGAAATAAATTGTCTGCCTTTGCGCCTCGAGTCTCAGATTCACACACACACGCACATTAAAGAGTAATTCAGTGATGGGCATCTGACATCACCCTCATTGCAGTCACTAGAGCCGACAGCCAGCAGTCGTGTGGTTCTCTGGGATTAAATGGAAGCATTAGGCATCATAAATGAGCTCCATTTGGACTGTGGCCTCAGGTCTCCCCCCCTCTCTCCCCACCCTTTGTCTCTACTTAACAGCAAGCAGCATGACAACAGTAAATCCTTACTACAAGCTTCTGTCCTTCCCTCCGTCTCTGCCTTTTTTTTCTTTCCATGGCGCTCTCATATCCGCCAGACATACGCTCAGGGCTGAGCAACAGGTCTCGCTGCAGCGCGGCTTCCTCCCGGTCCATTTGTCAGTTAGCGCCGATAGATTAAAGCCATGCATTTCCACAAGCTCCCTCGCCATATGTCAGGTGCAGTGTACTGGCTGCTGCTGACAGCTCTCGCTACGCACTGCACAGCGCTGCACCAGATTGGTGTGATTAGATAGTTCACACTGTGAGTGCATATAGTGTGTGTGTTGGTGCATGCGTTCCAACTTTTCCCAGATAAACAAAACGTATTTGCCCTCCATCAGAAAACTTTGTTTCCGAATTGTGTTTGAGTTTGTAGCGGAGCATTGTTTCTATGATCCTCGTTGCACATTCCAAGTGAGAGTTTCTCAGAATTCCAAGAAGTGTCGCAATGTGACAGTAAAAGGCAGACATGACAAATGTTAACAATGAAGGAAAAAAATGCATTCAACATGTTTGCCAGGCCTCAAAGACATAGCCTACTCACTTACACTTTCACTCACACTTTACTTTGGTCTTATTTTTGTAGTTTTGCTCATCGTCCCTATTGCCCACGATAACAGCTTCTAAACCACTTTGTTTTCTGAGATCTGGGCATTTAGCAACCAGCAATGCAGGAGCACACGCTGTCAGATAACCACACAAATCATTTAAAAATACACTTAAAATTATAAATGTATTATTTAATGAATGCATTTTCCTTATTTTTTTTTCTTTAATAAGAAACCAAAAGCAAATGTGATCAATTTTGCAGAATCTGTCCGGGAACAGTGACTCCCTGGCTCAACGTTGGTCCGCTAGACTGCTTTTGTTGTTGTACATGTAAACAGTTTTAATGTGGAATGAGGAATTATAATATTATATTAGACAATACGGGTTTGTGTACAAACCTGCGTTCCCCTGACATTTTTATGTTCCTGCAAGTAAAATGTTAACATTACTAAAAAGAATGATGGCCAAAGTTGCAGGCACATGATCCAGATTGTGGAAAAACACATGAAAACTTTTCCATAAAGGTGATGCAGTCCAAGAGTGACTTTAGAAGGTTTAGCTTTGTGTCAAAGTGCGGGTGTATCGCACTCAATCTAACTTCCAATGGTGAATTCCTTGGGTATCCAAACTCCAATTTCAATTTCACATGCCACTGCACCTGTGGCAAAAGTGTAAACACACATTTATGAAGGCAATAAATGAAACAGAACAGACTTGGTGGAGAATTGCATTTAGCCTCATTCCAGGATATAAGCCAGCCGCAGCATACGTAAGAGGGTCATCTTACTCCACTGATGCAGCCATTAAGAAGCCTAATTGCATTGAGAGAAATGACTTCCAGCGTGCACTCATTTGGACTGGGCATTTTGCTGCACGTTCCAGTCACATTGGCCATCTGAATTTCTCATATGAAGCCTATTGGAGGGATAATCGTGTTTGGCTCTGAAATGTTTTTGGATCTGTGTGCGTTGCAGGTCACGACTGGCTGACTTCTTTGTCAACTGCCAGCCGGAGCCTCGCTCGCTGTCGGGCTGTCTGAAGGAGAACTACGCAGACTGCCTCCTCTCATACTCGGGTCTGATTGGTGAGTTCACATGTACGCTTGGTTGTTATTGGTCCAGCCTTGTTTTGGCATTTACTCCGGGTCTGTGTGGATTGTTGTTCATTTTCTTTAATGCATTCTTTTAAAGTATAATTGTGTTTTTTTTAAACTTGGATCTTATTTTCTGTCTTTTTGGTGTGTTTTTTTTTTTTTTTTGGCTGTATTGCTGATGATGCCAAAGTTAGTCTTGAAATCTGGGAACAAGAAACAACATGTCATCTGTCAGATGATCAGACACGATGTAAACATACAGATTACCTTAAACACTTTCTTGGAGGTACAACCAAACGATAGCACATCTGAATAAAGGGATGTTGTGTCATTGCTTTGATTATAGTACCAGAACCTCTGATATTTGCCCTCAGAAGTGCCCCTATTTCTAGTGCACTCTGCTGTGCAGAACTCTCCTTGTTGAAATGGATTCATTAAGCTAAGAAACACACACACACACAGAGAGAGAAATCCGATGAAAGGCCTGATAAAGATTTATCAGCTTGGAATGATGTGACTGCCACATTGCAAACTTCAGCAAAGCTAGAGTGCAGATCACACCAAGGCTACGCTAAAATTGTACTCAGCAAAGTAACTGCTGACATTTGGAAATGCTGCAACGTCTGTCTGCCTGCAAACATGAGGAGTCAGAGGATCAGAAAAGTTGTAAACAGGCAGAACAGTTTATCCTGCTTATTTAAACTACTGCATTTGGAGGTGAAACTAAAAGCGAGCGCTCTTTGAAAAGGTGGTAATGACCTACGGCAAGTACGGTAGGGCAAAGTTGAAGCAGGAAGTGGGTCTGTGAACTGTGAGGGATGCAACGGACATTTTGGGTCCATTTGCCTTTTTGCTTTCTCTGCCACATAAGTTTGTCTATGCTCATGTTCCTTAAATTGTTGGACTTCCTTTAGAATTGAAAACAATGAAATCAAGGCCTAATAATCCAGCCCAGTCTCGGTCACTACGTGGACCGTCCTCGCAACCCAACATGTCCTCTCCACCAACAGTCAGCTGTGAAGATTTGGCCCCCGCAAGTCACTAAACCTGACCACACATGCACACACGGTCTGCACAGCGCCAGTCCATTCTGCCTGCTGCAAAACAAAAGGGCCTGTTTTGGAGCGCAGCCAGCACAAGGGAGCAATCCATTGGGGGGGGGGAGTGAGAAATCACTGACTGAAGCTATTTACTTTCCCTCGCGGAGAGAAAGCCTATTCTTCACTCCGGCGTCTCCGCATTCTGCTTTCTGCAGAGGCTCCGCCACACTGCGTTCCTCCTGTACACGGGGGGAGGAGCGAAGGAGGGGGAAGTGTAACAACGATTTAACGTTGTTAGTCTGTCGTTCATCGTGTAACACAGGAGGAGGATGATAACTGAGCATTAAAGGGTTTAAATGTTCTTTTTTTTTTTTATTGACATGTCAGCAGCATTTTGGGGTTCTTGACAATAAGAATTCACAGAGAAGCCTTGTTTGTGGATCACATCTCTTACTGAAACAACGACAGATGAAATGAATGAATGAATGAATGAAAATAATTCCGTCTACCTGCTGCAGGTACCGTGATGACCCCCAACTACCTGCGCTCACCCAAAATCAGCGTCTCTCCCTACTGCGACTGCAGCAACAGTGGCAACAACAAGGACGAGTGTGACAAGTTCACAGAGTTTTTCACAGAGAACACCTGCCTCCGTAAGTTTCTACTTTCATCCACTCTGCCCTGCTGGTCTCTCCCCTGTTCTGCTCTTTTGTCCTCTCTTTTCTTTTCTTCCCCTCCCGGTCTCCCCTTCTAACCCAACTACATCCCATTGCCATGCTTGCGTTGTTATCCCTCTGCACCACAGAGAAACCGGCCATATTGCACTGCGGTGCCTGAATGTGTTTAAGTCTCTGTGTGCCTAAAAAGCAGTTGCAGGACTCCTACACAACAACTTTTAACAACCTCTCCTCCTCCACACACACCCATGTAAACACACCTATCACCAGCCAAGACTAATGAGTCGCAGGACATCCCTACCAGCAAGCGGCGATAAGAGCCAGACTCCGTCTGTGTTTCTCTGCAATCGGAGCTAATTCTGCGCCTTTTGTTGTGATGGAACACTCGGTGTCAGTCAGCCTGCTGCTGTCCTCCACAACACAGTTTAAGTGTAACGTGATTCTTCACTGATTCCTGTACTGGAGGTCAGAACACAGGGTCACGCAGAGGTAGAGAGCATCTTGCTCGAGGACGCCGAAGCCGCATGAATGTTTGTACTCGCCCACGCTTGAAGGATGGCTGCTGAAATCTAGCGGACTAGTTGATCGGACAGAAAGAGGTTTAGCGTAAGATTCTGGACCTTTTTGTTAAAATGTCTTTGTTCATCCCAAGGGATTAGCTCACAGAGCAAAAGCGATCCTAACGTGGATCGTCAAATTAATAACAGGGATGGAAAGGGGTGAAATAAATGATTGATAAATAGTTAATCGGCTGCGATTGTGTATCTTAGTTGTCGTGTGAAAGCTCACCTCTTGTGTGGCAGTTAGCTTTGGTTCCAGTTTGATGGAATAGCTGCATTTGCTGAGGCAACTGGATCTCTTCTGCAATCTTTTATGTCTTCGCACTCTTTTTATTTGCGAAAAACAAATGTACAAAGCGTTCAGGTTGCAACATTCGGGTCGGTTAAAAAGTGGCAGATAACCTGATCTAGCAAATTGCTTCATGACAATTTCAGAATCTTTAACTTTAGTAACTTGTAATGTTGAAAGTTAAACCTAAATAGATTCACTAAGGGATTTACAGGGATTTGACTTTTATAAGAGGATTTGAACCCCAATCCTAGTGGAAGCGGTTGCTTAGATGAAATGCTAATGCGCAGAGACACCAGCTCTTCACGCATGTAAATGGGAACTTCAGGGTGAAATACAAACGGTACTGTGAGAATAGACGCACAATAGATGATGTTTTGTCTGTGGTCGTCTCATATTAGCCTGTTGAAAGCTGGTCTTGAGGTGAACGTGGGCCAGAGTGATGAATTATCTTGTTCCAGTGCTCACTTCAAGAGTTACGTTGAAAATATCAAACATGTTCAGTAATAATTGTGACGTTTCCGACGCTGCTGGGAAACGGGAAAATCAGTGCTTTGACAGCAGGAGAGCTACGAGGCTCACATTGACCACACTATCTGTTCATTTGCACATTTCCCGCTGCCGAGGTGCACAGTTGCCCGGTTAACGAATCACTCAGGTATTCAGTCGATGACGCCATCAGCCGCGAGACGCACGTGTCGAGCAATCAGACCTCGTCAGTGCAGGCGTGCGATCTGGAACATGGTGTGCGTACAAAATGATGAGCCGTGGTCATAATGACGGGGGACGAGTCGCTGCTGGCGGTTCACCTCTGCACGAGCAAAGTGGGCGGTTTGATTCCCCTCTGTCAGAATGACACTTACCAGATGAGAAAACACCAACAAGATGCAGCCTCATTGTGCCAACTCTTCCATCTTCCCCTCTCTCATTTGTCTTCCCCTCTTCTATTATCCGTTTTCCACTCCTCCCTCCCTCCCCGCCTCTTGTTTCCTCCGCTCTGTTGTCTTTTTGCCAGTCCGGGTTAACAAGGATGGTCTGCCGGAGATAATGAGGGCTATCCACAGTCAGTGTGTGTTTCTCAGGAAGTGTTCCGCCGTGTTTGCGTGTGTCAGTATGAGATTTGCAAGATCAAAGGGGGTTAACGTGGGTTGCAACAAGCTGTCTCTATACGTATCTATTATTTGCTTTTGTGCGCTGCAGGGAGCCATGCAAGTGGCAACGTGGAGGAACACCACACCTGTGAATTTTCATTATTAGTCTCAATTCTGTATCCTTGCTGTACTGCTTTATTTGACCATTACAGCCCCTTCCTTGTACTTGTTCTCCCGCTCATGCTCCACCTCACGTCTTCCTGCTCATCCCGTCTCCCCGTCTCCGTCACCCCTCCTTTCATGCCCCCCCTCTTTCCGCTCTCATTAAGTTTGCTCAGCAGTAACAGGAACTGACAACCCCGGAGATCCTGACACATGCGGGCTACGGGGTCACGACTAGAGAGAAACTACACGAGAGCAGACATAAAGAGAGAATATGGAAAGTCTGAGAGAGAGAGAGAGGACTTTGTGTTCTTATACTGCACTTTAGATTTTTTTATTGTTCAGAGATGGAAGAGAATTGCCAGGGATGTATGCCTGGCTCTCCTTTATCTACATGGCACACTGTGACAATATCCTCTAACACGGTGCTTCCCAAACTTTCAGCTCCCGACACCTTGAAATGAAGCGATGTCTACTCGCATGTCTGCTGCTTTCTGAGTACTATTTAGAGGCCTAGATTGGTAAAACAAAAAGTAATAATCAATATAAGGAGTAAATTAAAAAGAAAAAAGCAATGGTTAAAGGATTACCAGAAATATTTTCTGTTTTCCTGTAATTCTCCTTGACTCCCATCCCCAGCTTTAATGGATTCAAAGCCTCCCCAATGTGATGCCTCCCCATTTCCAGAATATGTTCTGAATATGCAAAGGTCACACCATCTAACATGATAACATAATTCTACTATTACAGCGAACCTTGTACATGTAAAGTGAGATAAAGTGGAAATGTAGACATCTGTGAGGGGCAAACCTATACTGCTTACACAAATGTCTGCTGCAGCGGGAAGACGATATTACGTTTGTTCAAATGCATCATGAAGGTTAACTGAATTTTTGGTTTAGTGCTTTAAAAAGGTCTTTTTAGGATCAGTTGGAGTTTAAGACCTTGTCGCCGAGGATGTTTATGGGACGCGTGGATATTTGGGCAGGTCATCACTTCTTTAAAAGGGCTGTTTCAGGGTTAAGACTTGCTTTTAGGGTTTAGAATAAGGACAGTCACAGTTGTGAATTTGTTGGTGATACTCACCTAATAAGGTTTCAGGTCAAGTGTGTTGATGTCAGCTCCCAGGAGACCATCAAGTCAGCTGCACACTGTGGGTGTAGTAACTGTAAATGCAGCTCTTTAATACCACCTTAAAGGACTTTAGCATGCTCCTTGCCTCCACTTTTGTGGCTTTTGTGGCCCTTTTGTGGCCCTCGCTGATCACATATTAAAGGGCAGGTGGGCCTAATTTCAGAACACCTACTCTAGTCTGTCATTGGGTTCAAGGTGAGTGTAAGAGATATAGAATTACAAACGTGTGTGTGTGTGTGTGATTTGGGAAAGCATAGCCTCAACACTCTACAATCTTTTACATCGCAATTAGTTTGTTCAGTCTGCAGTGGCTGTGAATTCTTTTTATGTATCCTGATAAACAGTAGCAGAGGTGCCATTTGCTCGCCACTGAATCTATTTGATGTTAGCTGGTGTGTTGATAACACTTTCAGTCACGATGAAACATCATCACTATTGTGTCTGAGTTTGAGCGCACCAAAGTTGTTAGCAGAGCTGGTGATCAGACAGACGCAGCTCGGATACTCAATACTGGATTTGCAAGCATAACGTTTTAGAGATATTTGTTTGCAGCTCGTTTTGTCATTTTGGATTCATTCTTTATCTCCAAACAAAAGCACAAGTGGTGTTCCATAAAAAGCTGACTGAAAACATGCTGCAAGACTTGCCAAAGGAAATTCAATTGATTGAGGATAACGGACAGGACAATGAATGTATAAGCAGAGGTGTCATACAGGCACCGGAGCGGAAAGTATACAACATTTTATATTGTATTTTATATCTACAAAACAGGAATCAACTAAGCATACGTGCATCTGACATCCTGAGGAGTAATTTGAGATGCGCACTGTTTTTCACACACGGCCACTGTGCTGTGAAAGTAATTAGGCCTTAGGTGAGGAGACAGAGGAGCCCATTAACACTTACAATATGCTCATCAGCCTTCTGCTGTCTCGACACAAAGCTAGCAGCTACACATCACATGCACACGCACGTAGGCAAAAATTAAATATGCACATGCACACTCATGAGAAGTAGTCGCACATATCAGGGCTGCAGGATATTGACAATTAGAATGACTTATTTTGTGCTGATTATTGCATCTCAGATGTGGATGCGAGCACATGTGGGCAGCTTTTTGTACGCAACTTCTTTTTCAAGACTCACAAAAGGCTAATCAAATGTGCTGAGAAAATACAATTAGCCATTGTTAGTTTGCAGAAAAGGAGAGATTTGTTCTACATGCCGGTTTATTTCAGAGCCAGGGCTCGTCTTTCTTGCTTACACATATGCACACTGAAACGAAAATATATGAATTGAACTGACTATTCTTCTGTCGTCATCATCACAAATGATCCCCTTTTAATTGATTTCCCATCTTTCGGGACGTCTGGTCTAACCAGGTCAACTCAGCAAAGCAGGTGATGTCAGGGTGTCTCCGGCTCTACTTAGTTCGAGATTAACAGTCCCGTTTATTAAATGTGCAGAGTGGAACTAACTCCAAGGTTCCGTCTAGGTCAGGGTGAGTTTAAACAGAAGCCGTTCGCTTCCACAGGGGGAAGGATGGTGAGACCGTGTACTGTAACCCTGAACAACATGTGTTAAAGTTTGTCTAAGCACAAGTCAGTCCAGTCCAATAAATATCTTTACATGCACACTAGCTGTCAAAAAGAACTCTTAAAGAAAGAAATCCACAGTATTCTAATGCTATCTGAGCCTGTCAGCGGCACGTTTCAGCCATTGCAGTCCATTGGAGGCTGCCGAATAGTCCACTGGACCATTTCCAAAACTATTTGTATCTATTGCTCATTTAGACCCCCAAATTAGTAAAAAAAATAGAGCCCAGGTTTAAAAATACCACAATTACCCTACATAATATCTAGAGCTAGGTCGAATTAGGGAACGCTGCCATGGGTGCTTTCAGAAAAGCCCACGAGGAGACGAGTGCAGGTCACCCGCTGTCGGTCATCCTTCACACTTGTCAACATCTGGAGGATGAATGTTGCCAGTTCTGCAGCAGGAACTCCCTTGGCCCTGCGGTGCAACTTCAGTGCTTTAGGATGCCACAGTGTGGACAGTCGAGTTCAGTTTGCTGACTTCAGACTGACAAAATCCAAAGACAAGTCTTCATAGCAAAATGGCAACAAGAAGAAAAGCTTCCATAATGACTCGTTGTGAGTGTTTTCTGATCTGCTGTCTCGATGGTTAGGGTCTGGTTGATACCCTCTGGAAGCACAACAGTTCTGGGTGGTGCCAACGCCATATTCAGAGACAGAGCAGTTATTCAGGCAGGTGGTGTTATACATACATAAAGCCAGCATCACTTGTTATGGTCCAACTTCTAAATGAATGCTTATAATTCAACAGGAGTTGTTTAAGGTGTTTAGAGTATCTGCACAGAGATCGCAATGGAAAGAAAAGACTGATGGGTTACTGTGTTAATGAAAGCTGGCACTGATAAACTCTCTGTGGTTTATTTTAATGGGAGGCAAATGGCATTTTGTGTTTGCAGGATTCAATTTTATTTATTTACCGATTGTTCATTTCAGTTCCATTGGTTTATTTTGAGCACGTATACGTCTTTCATGTGGAACGGCACTGCAGTTTTTGGAAACGCAAAGGCATCGGTGAAAGGTCTGTCTGCGGATGCAATCATTTCTAAACAGCATCTGCAGCACGTGCATTTGACAATGCAACTATTTTTCCAGTGGTGTTTTTTTTTTTTACATGTCTGGATAAGAATACAGTGAAAAACAACGGCCTGAACCAACAATGTGTATATATGCATGCACTTCAGTGGGGTTAAAGAGCAGTTATGCAGATCAACTCTCCCTTCCTTTACCACAGTATCAGGGTCACAATTCACTGTTGGAGGGAAGAATATCATTACGTTCAAACGGCAGCTCTGTAACGCTCAGATTTCCTCTGGTGTGTGTGTGTGTGTGTTACATCAAAGCCATAGAACGCTATTAATAGGGCCACTAATGGACTCTAATGGTAAATAGCCACATCAGCACTCAGGTTTTTGACTGTGTGGTGAATTTATAATGGGGGGGGGAGTGATAACAAAGCCTAAGTACCTTCTAACTCACCTTTAATTGTGGTTTAGGCTCGTGCAATATAAAGCTTTTTATTTTAACATGGGGACTAACAAGGATGTGATTCATGATAAGTTCCAGCTTGGTGCTAAAGTGACCTGCTTGGAATTACGACGTGGCATTTCTGGTGCGGCAAACTCATTATTTACCAGCTCAGCCCATCTTAAAATCAGGGTCGTAAAGAGATGTGTTTGGAGCCTTCATAATCACAGGAAATCTGACTTAAGCATCTTCAGTCAGGCTAAACGAGCTTATTCTGAAAGAGTTTTCAGTCTTTGTGGCCTAGTCAGTGTAAATCCTGGCAGAGTGGCACAGATTGTTGGGTCTCCGGCGGTAAATGATTGCTTGCCAAGCGTTACTTATTTACTGACTCTGTGTCTACCACTCACCTGTTGTTGTTCACAGCTAATGAGTGCTGTCTCTCACCGTCCCCTCTGTGTAGGAAATGCCATCCAGGCGTTTGGGAACGGGACAGATGTGGGAGTGTGGCAGCCGATGTCCCCCGTCCAGACCACCACCTCCACCACCACCCCCTACCAGAGGAACCGCGAGCGCAACCCCAACACCATCGACAACAGCATTAACGCAGACCCCGGCATCTACCACTTCTGTGGCAGCCTACAGGTTAGACACACACACACACACACACATAAGCTAGTTTTGGATTCAGAGGACGACTGTTTTTGGAGGCTCAAGAGTTCCAGCCAGTCTGGGGACAAATCTAATCCCAAGACATAAACATTCCAAACACCTTTTTATTCTCCTGTGTTGGTTCAGGTTTCTGAGCAGTGCTCTTTATCCGACCTGCTGATCCTGCTGACCATCGCATGCTGCTTCAATATAGCGTCCGGGTAAAGTAACTTGCTGTGACTCGGAAAACAAGACATCAACCACTAATACCAGCATCAACTTGGGCAACTTCTCCAAAATAGTTGCGATAACTTTTTTTTGGTCATCATAGCAATAGTCTCGCAGGGCCAGCAGCATCTCATGCAGCAACGTCTTCAGTGAGAGTATTGGTACATTTACATCTTTCTCTTGTTGTATAGCAAAATGTACCATCGCTCACACTCCCATTTGTCCTGATCTGGACTGGCCAGTGTGTCATTTTGGCTGTTGACACACTCGTGTGTGTGTGTATAGATCCATCTGTGCCCATCAAGACTCTGAAACTGTATCTCTCAGTGGGGGCAGCCACTCCTGCTCTACAGGAACAACAGTTGTCTGGCTGATGAAACGCTGGGATCACGCGCAGCAGTCCTGAACACCAGCTCCCCCTGGGCTGGGGAGGACGTAGACACAGTACCGTCACTGTACAGCATCGACATATTATCACCTTATTAAATGATTACGGCAAATGTGTCAGTCATTCACACATTCAGCAGATACAAAGCAACATATGCATTTTTTGGGAGCCCTATAAACCAGAGGAGTGATCATTTTGCAGCGGTCCCTTCATTTTTTCCAGACTCTACAACTCTACAACTCTACAAGTTTAGTTCACACAGACAGATATTGTAGATAGACGCAATTACCCACTCGTGCCTACACACACACATACAAATCCAAATGCAAGTGCACTCGCTTGCTGACGTACACACACACACACACACACACACACTGATGATGATGATGAGCTGTGGTGGTGTACTGGCGAGTGTGTGCCGTTGGCACTGCTCTGATGGCACGTCAAATACAAGTTAATGAGAGAGCTGTGTTTTCCCAGTGTGTGTGTGTGTGTGTGTGATTTTATTTGTGTATGTGGGCATCAAGGCAGGCTATGTTGTTGTAATGACACATTCTGGGAACAGGCCTGTGAGACGATTCAGAGCTCGCTCTCTCTCTCTCTCTCTCTCTCTCTCTCTCTCTCTCTCTCTCTCTCTCTCTCCCACGCACGCAGAATAACAACCATTAGCCAGTGACTCTGAGCCTCTCCACCGTCGCAGCGACTGACAGCCCAACAACACTTGCAATGGTGCGTTAACCTCGGCTTGAAAGAATCAAAAGAGTGGAGCACAAACATGGTGCACGGTGTAACTCGCTGAAAGCTCCTCAGCTTCCATGTTCAGACAACACAAGGAAAATGTTTTTGAGCGTAAGCCTCAAACGTAATTCTGTCTTGTCTTTCACACCTGCGCACAAAGGCCGTAGCTCTTGCTCTTTTTTTAGCCATGCGAGCGGCCGCCTGGTTCAAACTGAAATATATACTGACCCACTAATGGGTGGATCGCCATGAGATTTGGTGCAGATGTCAGGAATATCCAGAGGATGAATCTTCATTATCCTGTGAGAAAACTAGTGGATAGATTGGCCCAACATTTGCTACATACGTTCCTGGTTTCCAGATACTGCATCTGACTGACTTTAGCAATCCCCTGACTTTTAATCTGTCTCTCAGGTCAACATGTCAGTTTGTCCAATTCTTTGGTTCGTGACCAAATACCTGCGGAAGTAATGACGTTCCCATCAGCCTGCGCTGTGCTTTGGGTTTTTTGCTCTAATTAGCAAATGTAAGCATGCTAATGGTAAACATTATACCTGCTTTTCATCACCATTTTAGAGTTGCCATTGTGTTAGCATGTTAGCATTTAGCTGAAAGCATCTGGCTGTAGAGTCTAGTCCCGGTAACGTGTTCTCTGCATCGTCTGTGTGCGACGTGAATATGCAGCAAGTGAGAAGGAGCCTTCCTCACTGTATTCCTCTTGGGTTGTTCAAACGCTAGAAGGACTGCTTATCCTTTTTCATCACACATCAGAGCTGGCTGGGCCCACAGCAAACCCACCACACACACAGGCTCACATTGTACAAGCCCCAGGGCCCCATCGGCCTGCTCTCATGAATATAGTTGACTCCGATGCAGGCAAGAAGTGCCCCGGACAAATATGGAAATCTACCGCATGCTAATGTGACTTTTCGGAACAGGCAGGTATTAGGCAAATCCAAAACACGTGACCGCAAGGCAGGAACATATATTTGAATTTCTTGTCCAAAAGCATTGCAGTTGTTTAATAATAACTGTAGGATTGCTTACGAGGTATAGAAAGGTTTGCGTGGTTTTCATTTGCATGAAATCACAAGCAAAACTTCCTGTGATCTAATTCCAAAGGTCAGTTCCCACAAATGAGAATAAACACAGCAGCGACATCTACTCATGCAGGTTGGTTTTAAGATGGTGGGAGTCGTGTGACCGTTTTGTTTCCACTTGGATCACAGATTGGATCCGGATCAAGAACGTGTCATTCATTCACCCTCTTATTGCAGCAGGACAAGGCTTCTAGAAATCAGTGTCTGAACTGCACGGTAATAAATAAATAAATAAATAAAAATGAATGAAATCGCAGCGGCGGTTGGAGCCCCACTTCTGAATGGAATCGACACTGTAAATTCACATTCATATCATTTACATTTCCAGATGTTTCGTTTTGGGAACACTCAAAGTGCCTGCCGGGTCTCAGAAATGAAGCAACAAGCTGTAAAGGTTCATTATCATTATGACCTCAGAGTCTGTCTGAGACGTGAACGCAGCTAATCAGTGGCCCTAAACACAGATGGGACCTCATCGTGACACACAATCTGCTGTGAGTTGTGTTTAGCCATTGTGTTCCTCAGACCACTTCTCGCTGCTCTTCCCACACTTGGAATTCTTGGCTTGTTCTTTTGCAGGCGTCTTTATGCAGACGCCTGCAAATGCACCATGATTTATAGACGTCTTTCCACCCGAGCTGTGGCTTCTTTTTTTTCTTTCTGTTTGCCGCTGAAGCAAAAGTGTAATAACAGAATACAGTTTCTCGCTTTCCGTATTACCGTGCCCGCTACATCCTGTACATCCCTATTTTGGGCCTGAATCCACGATACTGTACACCGGAGCCATTTATTATTCTGTCACGCCTACAGCCGGAGTGCACACACAAATACACACACACACACACACACACGGTAAACACTCAGAAGGCAAAACTAGAGTTACGTTCGCCAACAGCATCCATCCTGAATACAGAGATTCAGCATGCAGGTCATTAGAAGCACAGGAGAAAACCGTCTCTTAAGCCACAACCCTGTGCACAAAGTGTCAAACGCATAGTCAGATGCTTAATATACCAAATATATAACAAAAGTATCAGATGCTCAGATGCTGATTACGAGGCCCAATCAGCCAATCAACAGATCGTGGGCTCGCAATCAACACGAGTGGTAATCACTTCTGATGTGTCTAGAAATGTACCTGAAGAGTAAAGACACACAGGAGGGAGTGAAGATTACCAACGTGACGCGTCGCCACTGAACAAATGTCACGTTTGTTCATGACTTGATTGTGTCCTTTTGTTTTTCCCACATGAAGTCACTTTAAACCGGAGCAGTGAGGCGCATAAAGCATGTCTTTATTATTTATTAAAAAATGCCCAATAGGAACATTTTTGTACTTTTAGTTGCATTAATGTAATCAGACGCCAAAAAGGAGTAAAGCACATGTTGTAATGTTAATACTATTACAATATGTGTATGTGTGACAGGAAGAGAGGTGTGTGATTGAGTGACAGTGTAAATCTGGGTCTGACTGTCCCTCGGTGCTCAGCGTCGCTGTTCTTCCCCTCCCACTCAAAATATCACAGGCTTTAAAAGTTTAACGGGCTCTCGGTGGGAAACTCTCCAAGGTCACTGTAGTTTTTCCAATTTAGCTTTAGTTTCCAGTCCGCTTTTATGATGACATCAGCGCCAAAGCTTTCGTCAACACACCGATTGAAATGTGACGGTTATTTGACGTTTAGCCACGGCGTTTGAACACTGATCTCTGTGTGTCGTCCGTACCTGTGGTGTAAACGTATTGACAGCAATATTTCCAGTCCAATTAGCTTTGGAGATTGTTCCATCGATCCTTGATCAAAGCAAATTAATTCCCGCGCATCCTCGTGTCGGCTTCCAGCTCAGGCTCAGTGCGACGGCGGGCAAAGCGCTAAAAGTGCTGTTGTGTCGGGATGTAACATGCAAACGTACCAAGAAACGTCATTAATACATAATTTGTTTGTCAACATCACCACAAAAATGAATCTTTGGGCTGCAACATGGATTGTGATTCTCTGTATTTCATTCTGTTTCAGGCTCAGAAGCTAAAGTCAAACTCGACTGTTGATGGCGTCTTCTGTGTGGTAAGTTTTGTGAAATTAGCAGTTAAATCACCAGACCAGTGCATGAAGTGGTTAACAAAACAAAAAAAACAACATTCCACTTCAAATTTAATGTGTGGTCAGTTAAAGTACACTACATGACTTTGAGCGGCACAGGACGGAAAACTACAGCGTATGTGTTAAAATGGCATCTGCAGGCAGCCAAATCAACATTGTTGCTCCAAAATGAAACGTTTAAAGAAAATAAAGAAGGTCTGTCCAGACGCTTGTTTCAAGTCTCTGCAAGCTGATCGTCGCGGTGCACTTTGCTGTTGTATACGCTGGGACAAAAGTGCTGTCAAGGAGTTGTGTCTTTAATTTGGGAGGAAAAATATCAAAGCCTGTATTTATCTCTGAAAACAATTTTATTTAAGACCACAGGGTCACATCGCTCGACTTACCAATCCGACCTCGCCGCTGGAAGTCTCTCACCTCCGCCTGACAGCGATTACCACGGCCAACCTTCCTGCCTCCTTTTGTAAACCCCCCCTCTTTGTAGTTCTTTTGAGGCCCAAATGGGATTCTTGCTTATCTGGTGGCTTTTAAAGTTCACTGTAAATGTCATTGTAGAATAATAAGGCGCTGTTATGCACTGGACTGGCATTTAATAAGAGGCAGGGACAGGTCTGGGGGAGATGACCCAGCCGTTTGCTTGCAGCTTTATTAGCAAGCCAAAGACCGGCGGTGGAGCGCTATAAAAAACACCCTTATGCATGGTGGCACATGCAAATGCACACACACACACATACGTTTTAGCTTTCCACTGTGGCATTCTAGTTATAAAAACAACATTTTGATGCTGTGTCATACCAGATGAATACATTTAACAGTTTTCAGAGGTGATATTATTGAATTAAACTGCAGCCTAAAGTCCCAGTGGGCGTAAAACAAATCACCAGGGTTCTGAAAGTCGCTTTCTCCAATGTGTGATGCATCGATGGATACCAGGAAGACCTGAATAGCTAAGAAGAAAAAAAAAAGGGACAACGGCACTGAAATGTTTGGCAGCATTTTATGTTTATGTTGGGTTTTTTTTTTTGGTGGGGTTGCTATTATTTGTCAAGCTGTCATGAAAAGGATCCCAGAATCTGTTGTGGATGAGCTCCAGAGGCACCTGCCACGGCTGACGCAGGACCTGTTGTCTCTGAATACACACACTTTCCAAGATGATGTGAGGTTGGTCGAATGTTTAGAAAGGGAGAATTGATATATAAACTCTCCCTCCAAAAACTATATACACTGGTGTATGTTCAGTATTAAAACACGCTGGTGCTCAGCGGCAGGGCAAAGCTGCGATCGCTTCAAATGGACTTTTTTCCTTAGCTTAGCGTTTTATACCGTTTCCAGTTCAGCTGTGGCACATTGTGAACAGTGTTAACACAGCTTTGGAACAACGGGTCCGTGGTTTCAGAAGTGAGCACACAAAAGCCGGAATCTCTTTTTAGACTTTGCTGATTGAAAGTAGAGCTAGCGAGCTAGCGAGCATTCATTTGGTTGGATTTGGTGGGAAAATCTGTAACGAGCTGAAAATAAGAAATACATTATACATTTGATGACTAACATGATAATGAGAAATAACATGCAAATTCAGTGTTGTAATGATGCAAAACAAAGAAATAAGTCCCCATTTAGAAGACATGGAAATGATTCTTGTACAATCAGGATCAGCGAAGTAGCCGTAGGTAGATCATTTTAATCTAATTTAACTAGACTAAACTCTCTGTCTCTCTCTCAGGACCCTCAGGTAGACGGTCCAAGTACGTCCAACTCCATCCTGAGCAACTCGGCCGTCTCCAGGCGGCCTGCAGGCCTGGCCTCTCTGCTGCCCCCGCTGCTCTGGCTGTGCTACTGCAGCCTGCTGGCGCTCTCCTCGCCGGGCGTCTTGTAGCTTCGCCGCTTCACAGCAACAAGCTACGACGGACTGACAAACACACATTTGTATAAAAGAACAAGCAAAACAAGAAGTGATATCCTTTTTCTTCTCAGTAATACCTGTCGTACGTTTATTTCCCTCTGGATACTATCTCTCTTCTGACTCCTACTTTTGATTTTTTTTATGGATTTATGGGAAGCTTTGTTGCTTTAATGTTTTGTTTTGTTTTTGCATTGCAGCTGTGTGCTAAAACGGTGACCTACTATATGTGTTAGCTCCGTTTGGCCGTGTGTCCCCTTTGGGTTAGTCGAACAAAGGGATCCAAAGCCTCGAAATGAGAAAATAATCGAGGACCTCGATCCAACAAACCACAGCTGGTGGCTCTTGGAACGGTACACACAATGTAAATTAGCATCAATTTTCTGAGTCGTCAAATCAGCTTTCACCCACGTCTGTTTGTGTGTTGAGGCTATAGGTGGGATCTTTCGCTTAAAAGTCACAGTCAGTTCAGTAACGGCTACGTTCTATCACATGGGCAGCCTTTTTAGGTGTTATTCAGTCTCCTCTGTGGTTCGTGTATGTTCTGGTAATGGCGTGGTCTGGTATTTTACATTTCTATTAAAGGCCCACGTAGGTACATTTTACCTGACGAAAAAAAAGAGGAAAATAAGCCACATTTTCCTTTTCAGGTGTGAACACCAACAACTTAAAAACATCAGAGAAGGTAGAACATCTGCGCCCAAACTGTCTTTACTGAACACACATCGCCGCAGGCGAAAGCACACAGGCGAAGACCCACAAACACACACTTTCGCACATTCAGACAAACACACACAGAAACACACACACACACACATCGCCAGGCTCTCTGCTCCCTTTTTTACACCTGCTGGTTGCCAACAGAGTGACACTCGGCAGGTTATACACTGCTGCGGATGGCTGAATCCACGCCACTCGTTAGTGATTGTACATACTTGTAATTGTTAGAAGTTGCTGCAGTTTCACCTGCATTTCTTTTGTTGTTGTTGTCTTTTTTCTTCTTTTTTTAGTTTTGCTGTACTTTGCTGCACTGCGTCCACAAAAACGAGAGCTGAGGGAAGGAAAAAAAAAAATCGGCTTGTTGTTGTAGAGTATATTCAACACGCCCATCGCTGCAAAGCTCAAAGCGTCCTTTCTGTCAGCTCAGTGTTTTACGACTTGTTGCCTCAACTGTGAAAACTGTCGACGCGCGTTTGGAATTGACCATTTTCTAAGCCCCAGCAACGTTTTGCATTCTGGCATTTAGGTGGCGGAGTCGCTGCTCGGAAATTGGTAGTAATGTTTAGAATAATTGTCCTTTTGTTTTCGGATAGAAGTCGACAAATGCAGGCTTCAAAATCTTAGCTAGTGACCATCCATTTCTTTGATGGCTAAAAAGGACAACTAACTAATAAATGGATGGATTCCTGTGTGAAGGTAGACTGTTATTTTATTGTTTTTGTAGAAAAGCAGGGTTTTGAGGATGAGGACTAACAGATGGGTTTGACAGACGTTTCTTCTGGCCCTAACAAATGTAGTTTTAGACCCCTGGCCTGGACTGTAGTCTCACTGTGCACGTTCCAGGCTTTTCCTAACATAACTTGCAACCCCACCGAATAATGTAGCTGCTATGATACACTCCCTTGGCTCTGGAGGTCTCGCTATGATACATCTGTAGCTAGAATTAAATCCAGGTGTGCTAAGACTAGCAGCTAAAGAGTCCCACTGTTTAATTCATTCCTTGCACTCTCACATTTTTGCATCTGGAAAGGTGAAACATTCGACGCCACCCTTCAAGGCTGTTGGATACAGCCTTTTGAATTCTCTAGCATGTTGGTTGGACTGCAGAGCATTAAAAAGCTGCTTTTGTCTAGTTACAGTTGCTAAGCTTCAATGTTTGGGGGAGGGGTTCGTTAGCAAACGGTCAATTCTGCCTTTTAATGAAACCGTCTCCAACAGACGCGCGTCATGTGGCTCATGTACTGTATGTAAATCCTCCACGTATTTTTTATGTCTGCTGGGAGAAATTCAAAGAGAGACGCCTCAGCATCACAGTCGCGTTCAGTTCTCAGATGTGGACGCATCTGGTTTCATCAGCTTTTCAGTCGGAGGCGTAAATGGTGTTTGTTTTTTCCGTCGGGAGAATTCAAACTTTTCATTTTGAGACACTTTCCTGCGACACGCGAGCGAGACCGTGGGATGTTCGGCGGGTCGCACTGACGAGGGCGTTTCTGACACGCAGCTTGGGTTTATGTAGCTTCTCACAACATGATTAATGTATAGTAGAACTTAAATGTTATTTACCGAGCATAAACATGGTATATGCACTGTATGTACTTGGCTGAAACTATAAATTGGACAAATAACTGTCTGATGATATTCTATTCCAGAGCATTGTGAGCTATTTTGACATTCAGATACAACATAGAGTACATTGAATAAACCAGAATATTGTTTTTTATAACAACATATGTGTATATTTCTCCCAGTATGTACATGACTATGGAATATTATTGCATCTGAGAAAGAGGATATCAATTAAACTCTCCTATTGTAGCTAAATAGCCCCATTTGCTTAAATACAGTATTGATTTTTTTTGGGATAAGATTTGACCTTATTTTTCTATCTTTTGCTAATTTTTGAAGTTGAAGTGAATGAGATGGAGTAGCTCATATTCACATTTTTTCAGCGCCGTTACCGTAATAATTTTTGGTTTTTACTGCTGAAATAATGGTGGAGACAATAACTGGAAGTTGAGCAAGAGAGAAAATTGTTATTGCATGGTGATTGATAAATAAATAAATCAGTGTTTAAAGACAAATATATTCTATACAGAACCACTGAAGGCTTTTTTATGGCAGGTGGGGGTATATTCCCACAGACTGGATGTGTGGATTCTGTAAGTTGGGGCTGATTACATGGCAGTCCATTGGATCATTTTGTATTTGAATCCCAGTGTCGTATCTCCTTTGACCCTGGAATATGAGACACAGTAGAGTTTATAGAGGCTGTTCCTCTGAGCTCAGAAGGCCTCACCTCCTCCCGATGTAAGGATCACACTTTTGGACAAAAAAAAAGTTAAAGATGTTAAACATGTTTGCTGGCCATCTCCATCACATCTGTTGTTTTTAAAAATACCACCAAAAAAAAAATGGCTTTTTGGAGATGCAGACTCCCTCAGATATCCGGCATCATTAACTCCTTAGCTTGTGAAAATGTAAAATCTATTGTACAAAAGTTAAGATTAAAAACTGTTAAATCATCCAGACTGTTTGTGCGTGGCGTTATTTCTCTGAACAAGGAGGGACAGACGCGTGGGGAAGACAGACAGGTGACATCAGTGATTGAAAAGAAAGTTTGAGGTCATCAGAGGTGATCTGGAGAGCATGATGAGACCTCACGATGGGACCTCACGATGAGGCCTCACGATGAGGCCTCACGATGGGACCTCACGATGGGACCTCACGATGGGACCTCACGATGAGGCCTCACGATGGGACCTCACGATGGGACCTCACGATGGGACATCACGATGAGACCTCACGATGAGGCCTCACGATGGGACCTCACGATGAGACCTCACGATGAGGCCTCACGATGACGCCTCACGATGAGACCTCACGATGAGGCCTCACGATGAGACCTCATGATGGGACCTCATGATGACACCTCACCAGTTAAAGTTGCAGATCCCAGGGCTGCCAAGCCAAGGGAAAGGAGCGAGGAGATGAGACCAGGTAAAGAAAGAAGCATCTGAGCTTTCTGACAAAACCTTTTCGCGTTGGCCAGCTGACCTGAGGGGGAGGGGTCACATCAGGACGCTGTATTATCCAGAGCTGCGTGAGGAGGAACCAACGGTAAACCAGAAACAAAAGGACAGAAGTTCATCTTGTAGGCTGATGACTCAGTTTATGTTCAGTCTGAATATATTACCACTTAAGTCTGCAAAGCCATTGAACTATGGACAATTCAGCTTTTCCCATAACTACGAAATAATTAGATGTTAACATTGAAATGAGTCAAAGTAGCCTTGAAAGTGAAAATTGTGATTCAAACAACCACAAAAAACAACAGAATTGCATTTATCTCTTTTAGACAAGTGAATATGTTGACTTAATAGATTTTCAGGAATGATGATGTCACACAGTCACATGATTGATGATTGTACATATTTACACCTGCGTGGCCTTTCTGCTATGTTGCCAGTCTCCATTTGCCAACTGTTGAACTGCGGCTTGAGAAGCGCAGCGGGACAACGTGGCAGACGGTGGATTTGTTACATCAAACACTGAGAGAGCGAACAAGCAAAAGAGTTGGACTTGTCTCCCACTCTAAATGTGTGTGTTTGCTCGCAGGCCTGGCTGTTCTTCCACTAGTGGTTTTTAGAACAAGAGACGAGTGTAGCTGCCCGAAACCCACCAGGACAAATCCTGACGTTTCGTTTGATGGTATAAAAACCACTGGCAACAGTCTTAACTCTCTGTGTGGCTCTCTGTGTTATTTTCTCACACTCTTTTCTTTCTTTTTTATTGGAAGAGATTGTATAAGACAAACATCTCAAAACCTGACGCAGATTTACGGCCGAATGAAAACTCACCAAAGTAGCACCCTAATGCTCTTCTACTCTGGGTCCAAGGTTTGTACACAAAGGCACTGCTGTTTATTATAACAGGACACCATGAGTCGGTTTGTTAATTAAACCCAGCTTATTTGCAATTTCATGGAAACTGTCCATGAATTAAATGGAAAAGTGATGGCTTGAGGGGGCCCATTCACGGCTCCATGTGTCACACAAAATGGTGTTGATAGTCGCTGACACACAGAGCACATCTACTGACGCATTTCTGATATTATGAATAAAACATTCATGTAAAACAGAAAAGGCTGATGGGAAAATGGTCTAAGGTGTTGCACGTCATCGTCATAAAATGGCCAGAAAATTAGTCTGGCATTTGGATATACTTTGTAGTCATGGGCTAATTCTGCATTATCTTTCAACACAGCCATTAGGCCAAATGCACGTCTTCGAGCTCCAGTGCACCATAATGACGGTGACTGCAGTGTAACCGCATTTGCCAAGAATGGATTGGTTCCGGAAGTGACTCTAAATGCCACATCACTTGTTGCAACATCTGAGTCATAACAAGTTTACTGTAAGTGCACCTTACAGATAAATACTCGTATATGGATTTGATTTGAGTATAACTTTTAATTCAGCACACTTAACGGAGTATTTTCTCACCAAAGTATTGCTGTTTTCAGGGTATTTTAACGTTGACATTTCGTACCAAATTTATGAAAATGTCATGGGTTGAAAATGGCTCAACACGCCATCTACTGTTTGAAATCGGGCTTGAACCTGTGAGGCCAATGCTGACAGAGTCGAGCGGTTGGGGCGTGAAGGGAAACTGCTGTATTTTTAATTTTGGCTGTCAAAATGACTAATACTTACTATTAGTTTTGGAATTGGTCCAGTACATCTAGTAGTTTGTAAAATAAACTGTTAGTAAAATAAAGCTAATCGTGTCACAAAAATGCATTACGCAACCCAGAAGTGACAGAGCTGCAAAGACAGCTATCAAATATTACATCCGGTGAATGTGGGGAATTGGATTTCTGACAGCAGGCAGCAATTCACATGCAGAGATTGAGCTTATTAAGAGTCATTGAAGTCCTGTTGTCATACCGTGGAATGGTGGATGCGAGCTGGGAGGAAAGCTGTCGAGCACAGTCAGGCATTAGCCGGCTTCTGTGACTTGAGAAGACGAACAGGGCGGCTGGCGGTCGAACCCGCACACTGCGTTATTCTTGAAATCGCCGAGAATGAGCTTCGCCTCTCTGCACTGCGGAAACCAGGTGAGTTGGTAATTGACTCCTCAAAGTCTTGGCCTATTTCCCTGCAGTGAGATTATGTGAACCTGTTTCCAATAGAATCAACTTTTCTTCTCAAGTATTTCCTGAACTTCAACTTTATTATTATCATTATTATCATTATTATAAGCCTAGACGTGCCTTATTCATTCTTGTTGCCAGATACAGGCAAGGGTGGAATTTCCACTGTGGTGTTTTTGGAAACATCTTGAAAGTTTGGGAAATGCTTCATTGTACCCGCCGTGCTTCCAAGTTTGGAATACGCTTGAATTTGAATGACACTTTTTGAAAAATGAATGATTTTCAACCTAATCTGGTGTTTCAGCATGTAAACCAAAACAATTCTCATATTTGAAAGGAAACGATCCCGTCATATTTTGTTTGGTTGATTTGTGTTGAAATATATTTCTGTTCTTTATCACTTGCTGTCAAACTTTGGAAAAAATAAGGTTTTTAAGGCTGGCTTGACGTGAACTGATCTGAGAATTGATGAGCTGAGACTTTTATTGCAGAGCTGCCACACAGACTGATTTTCAGTTGTCATCTTCCTTAAATTTGGACTGTTTGCAGTTGTAAAAATAAGCACCTTGGCTGCAGCTTCACGGTTCTTCAGCACAGGTGATACATATAAATAATAACCAGAATAAAACTGAACCAGACACATCGTTAGAATTCACCGTCATGCTGCAGTTCCATCCCCTCACACTCATAACAATGTATGTATGTTGTATTATAAAAAGTTTATTTTTTATGGTTTATCAATACCAAAGCTCCGCTCATTCATGAACAGTTTATAAGGGTCATAAAACCTCTCATAAACACGTTGGGTCTCCTTACACCTGCATGAATTAACATCTATTAATGTGTCACGAGGGAAGCTGTGAAGTCCTGTGTGGCCGATTCATGTCGCTGTGACAAATAGGTTGTGAATACTAATAAGGTGTGTTTGTTGTAATCAACTTTGGTTCTTTTAAGCTCGTAGTTTAATTAGGGAGGTTGTTTACAACTCTGATGACCGAACTTTTTTTTTTGTCCATTCTGCTGTAAACAGGTGGTGGGGGGGGGGGCAACATGTGTTCACGTAATGTTTGCTGAAGATGGATCAGATTAGACTTGATGGAGTAACATAACGAGCAGGAATACTGTTCGTGTGTTTACAATGTATTACACCACCCGTTTCCAATGTTATCGCTCTGCTGAGTGGGCGTTATCAGCCTCAGAAACGCGTTAGAAGAGGCCTGCTGCACCTCCTAGCTCGGACCTGATCCCCTATTGGAAGATCATGCCGGCAGGAAACCCGTCACCTCGACCCGTCAGCTGATCCGCCTGCAGGCCTCCGCCATGTCTGTGTGGTCGCTGCTCACGCTGTCAAGCTGATGCAGTGCGTCAACAGCCTCACTCCTTCTCTGGCGGTTCGGTGTGTAGGGAGGTGGAGGACAGCAGTGTGCTTTGTAATCCTGTCCCCCCTCCACCCCCCCCGGCTGACTCCGTCACTCGCCCTCAGACCGCGGCCCAAATTACTCGCCACAACTGGCACGTAATGGCATAAAGACTGAGGTCTGCATTGGACATCAATCACGAGGACGTGGCTCAGCTGACCCTGAGTCCTCAGACAAGGGGGGAGGTTGAGCATATAAAGCTCATAAATGAGACCTAAACACTCAGACTCAGAGGTGATGTGCGGTTGATTTAGCAAATTTAATTGAGGATTCATTCCAGGCTAAATGTTACACCTTTGTCCGTTTGTCCTCCTCGGCTGAGTGGCATCTCTGTGAACGCGGACGAACATTTAACAGGGAGGACGTGAACTGAACCTAATCTTAACTGGATTATCTAAATCTGAATATCTGAAATGGTCACTCATTTCAAATGTTGTTGCGCATGCTTTTTTGTCAGTTTCATAATTATTAAACAGGTGAAAATCTTCTTAATCTGCTTTCTTTGTTGTCTGTTTACTACTGGAAGCAATCATTGTTAGCATGCTGACAGTTAGCCTTTAGCTCAGAGCGCAGCACCACAGAGCCGCCATCTTGGCTGTGCACATGCTCACGTTACAGTTATTTTAAAACACGTGTAAAGTTTCATTTCACCTCATCGAGGTGTGTGTGCGGCCGGGCTGCTGTGCGGTGTTGAGGCCGCGTTGGATAACGCGGATCATTTTGTGACTCTGTTCACAGTGTTACGTCTTCTTCTTTTTTCTTCCCCTCTTTGCATGTTTGCAATCATTTTGTGTGTTCAAGTATTGAGCTTCTTACATTGACTTTAAAGTACAAAAACAACGGGTTCCAACAGATGTTAGATCAGGATAAAAGGGAAAGTGCACCACTTCATGCTGCCCCTGACGTGGAGGTATTGAGCAGAGCGGAGATGCCAGCAGGCCACTTAATGCTAAATACTGCAGTCTTTTATCTTGGGGGGGGAGAATACAGTGAGCTGAGAGCATAAAAAGGAGCACTTATCTCCTCCTGGTCACTAATGGTGGTGACAGTAGTGTTGGCCCCATGTAATGTTCAGAGGCCTTTCAAGTTCCATAATAGACTTTCAAAGGGTCCAAAGACAGACAAACAGCGTGTGAACGTAGCTTTCGAAATAATAAAGATTAATGCATTTGCTTTTAAAAACGAAGGTTTATCAGGGACGTAGCGAAGGGTAAACCCAACCAAATCAACTGTAGACATTCGGTTGATTTTAAATCGTATGGTTAGTGAGCCGTGTCAGAATGGCACTGGTTGCAAGAGGATAAGGTAAAATAAGGCACATGCAAATGATCACCGACACGAAAGCCTTTTCTACCCAGCTTCTTCTTTACCATCGCTGGCTGTGAGGTAGAGCGCCGCAGCCCCTCGACCCTCCGCCGCTGTTCCCTGGAAGGGATGTATGGCGGCGCTTCCTCCTGGTTATAGTCCCACATTTGCATGAACGTGTCTAATTCTTGAAGCCGTTGACATCACCTCGGATCGCCTCGGCAATCCAGCCCCCCACCGCGTCACGACGGAGGACAGAATCGGCGGTCCAGCTACTTGTTAGTGAAACAATGCAGCCATAAAAAGAATGGATTAGTTTTATATGTATATCTATAAACTGCATCCTTATGTGTCAAACAACGTCCCACTGCAATGCCCAGTACTCATAAAAGCAGAAATATGTGTGTGCACAATAGCAGGGCATCGGGAGGCACACCTGGATGCAAGGCAGCCATTATTAATGCTGTTAGCTACACCTGAGCTTGACAGGACAAAAAGGTCATCTGTTTAAAATAATAAAAAAAAGGCAAAATTGTCTCTCTGGAAGGAATAAGCAACAATTCCTATACTGGTAGTAAGGTCTGTTCTGAGGTCATTAAAATCTAAATGTTTTATCACCTCATGAGAATAAATTTCATTGCAATCTGCAAACCGGATAACGAGATGTTGGTATTGCGACGTTGACATTTCGGCGTGAGGGTGGTGCTAGAATGGGCGGCGGCCAAAAATGGAAAAAGTTCATCTTCTGGGGAGCAAGATGTGCAAATTAATTTGTGCTTGTGAATATTTATAAATGCCTATGTTCATTGATGGTTGAACTGAAATGATATTTTAATGATAAATTTGTTAGTTAACATCTAGCATTTGCTTTTTGATACCTGCATTCGTGAAGTAGCACTCACTCCTTAGTCAAACTACTGGCATTTTCCAGCTCAAAGCTATACTGTAAATATAGATGCTAAAGAACAGACACTCCTCCCGCACGCTGAGGGTTAGGTTTTGTTATGAGGGTCGCTGTGGGGATATCAGGATCATTTCGGGGGAATCCAGCCGTTAGCGTTCTGCACTTTAGGAATTTGTAAATGAGTTGGTGTTTTATGGTCTTGGGCAAGGAAGCAGTTTGGGCCGCTGGTTGTGTTAGACAGGTCAGGGGGTCACTAAAATCTCCAGTGGTCATTCAAGTGAGTTACAAACTGCCAGCTGGTCAAAATGGCGGCGTGTTGGACGGAGGAACAATAGGACCACCTCATCGGTTTGTTTGTAAGACACGAGCCTTAAGATTTTCACTAATAAGATCGTGTTTGAAGACGTTACAAAAAAAATACAAACCTGAAAGTTGCCGTAAAACAGAACTGCGAGAGTGGATTGGAGTTTGTGTTATTATGTAAAATGTAAATTATTATTAACTCACGTTGCTCAGTGTTGATGCTGAGCCAGTCTTGATGCAACTCTATCTGCAGTCTATACTGTCGGCTGAGCTTGTCATCTGACCCTGCTGGCATCCTGAGAACATCGATCAATACAATCCCACAACACCAGAGGCAAGAATACACACAGTGTATCAGGTTCCAATTACCATACAAAGAGGCATCGAAATGTTTTAATCGTAAATGTACAGATTTATGCTGATATGGACAAAAACAGTGTGGTGAGCTGCCCTTTGTTAATAGAAGACGACAGACTGGTGCAAAATTACATGAACACAAGACACCCGAATGAAAGCGCGATATATAGACGACACATGTGCATAAAGACATACATCTACTGTGTATGTGCAGTTGGTACAAAAGTGACTTTACAATGTTTAATGATATTTAACACAATCGGTAAACATCACACAAACGTTGCTATGATATGCATAAAATATTTGAAATGAAAAGACACTGAGGGTAAAAAAGGGAATACTGTACAGACCTGCTCTGTAAAATCAGTTGCATAATTAATAAATATTACATGAGGAGATATGTTAACGTGAAAGTGTGTGTGTCACAAATAAGCAGGCATGACATTTACTGGAGGTCATGAGAAAAGACGTATAGTGAAGTTTCACAGTAATAAATGAATTAATAGACATATGAATACCATCAGTAGTATGTGTTTGATGATACAGACCTTGAGGTTACATCGCAGCCCAGAATAAACATTACATTTGGATGATCAGTTGCATAATATTCCTAATGTACTGGTAAAGCATCTCACTTATAGTGCATATACAGACATGTATAAAGGCCCAAAGCTACAGAGAATGGACCCTTTTCCATTACAGAGGACCTGAGCAGATATCAAAATGTAAAACTTCAAATGTTGGTTGCAGGGGGAAAACCAAGAATCACATGTATTTCATAGCGGACACATTTCAACACTTGCGTCCAATGATGTTCATAGCAAGATGCAGTTCTCAACAGTAGTAGTCTTTAAATTCCCGAGAGATGTTCTCCTCAGGCAAATCTTTGTCACAGAACACCGCCCACTGTAGTGGTTTTCATTGATCTAGTTAGGTCCACGTTGTTCCCTCCAGCGTGGCTCACTGAGGAGGACGTGATTTCAGCTCAGTTAATTTCAGCTCAGTATCTTTCACTGGAGCTCGCCGTACTGGTGCAAAACAAGTGTTTTTCTCTGTCAATATGGCAAACTGCGTGACAGACAGGTAGAGCCCTGGAGATGCAGAGCCACATGGCGTGGAAGTGGAAAAGCCTGTCAGCTCTAGAAGCTCTAGAAAGATTCAGACCAAAGCTGTAGTGTAGAAACACATTTGAGTTCTGCAGGTTTCCAATATTTCTTTTCCTGGCTCAGACAAGGGACAAAAAGAGCATGTTGTGGAGGAGGTTTTCCATCTGATCCAGGGACGAAAGGGACCACGAGCACTGTTTTCTCCCAGTTTGGCTGCCTGTTGATGAGTTAGCGGAAACAAAGACTATCCAAACCCAGTTTGTGCAGGCGTTGCCTTTGTGTCCCTTTTTGTATAAAATCAATGAGAATATCGCCAGTGAAAGCACAATAGATATGTTGTCACCTCTTTGAGGGCGTCCAGTTCATACACATGTCCCTTGGTGGTGAACGATGTGTTTGCGGTACTTCAGACCCAGACCTCTTTCTTTGAAGTCCATCACTCGCTGTTGTGATGTGTCTACCAGAGCACTGGCTATAGCAATACCTAGAAGCCCAGAGAGAAAACAGAGTTAACAGAGATGATTAACATGCTGTTTTAGATGTATTTTCATTCATTTTATTTTAGGTGGTGGATGAGGTGATGCCTTGGCCATTCCACCAGGTTGATATTGCTTAATTATGCCTAAGCAATGACACATGTAATTTTGTCAAATATACTGATTAATTTCCTATCTGTAGTGGAGGAAGAGGTATTGGGGAAAATGTCCTAATACTGACAGAGGTCAAATGTGGAGTTCTACAAGGTTCTATTGTGGGCCCCTATTTGTTTTCTATGTACACATTCTGTCAAGACACAACTGATAATTGATGAGTGGATTCTGCTTCATTGGTTAAGGAGAAAAAACATCACGACCCAATCAAGATGAGATGCATAAAATATAAAATACTTGATATGTGTATAAATACAGTAATTTCAAATTCTGAAATATGACATACTGAACCCTTAAGGTAAATCAAATATTAAAATGCTTATTTCCTTTGCATAATATAGAATATTGTTGCTTATTGGTAAAATGTGGAGGTCTGCAAGGTTCTATTGTGGGTCCCCTTTTGTCTTCTATGTACAGTCTGTTAAGACCATCGCAAGTGCATCTGTTGACCCATGACAATCAAATTTGATTTGTTATTTATAAAGTAAAAACTACTTTTTTAAACTAATTTTTAAAGTGACTACAAAAGGCTGACTCATGTTTTTATCAACCGAGAAATATGAAAAAAAAAATTTAAACAAATCGTAAGATGTGTTTAGAAAAGTGCAACGTAAATGAAATTAATATTGAGCCATTGAGGGCCATACCAAAGAATAGCCCGAAATAAAGAAATGTAGAGCGCATAACAGTGAAAACGATATTAAATATAAAAGAACATGAGATGAACGTCAAAGCGAAAAGCCTCAGTCGAAGTGTGACAGGCGGAGGCACATCGCCCTACCAGCAGGTACCTCAACACAACGTCCAGAAAACATTTTATCAACGTATCTACAGCCAGCGTTGTCTGGCTTCAGCAGGAGACGGGGGGGTAAGGCTGAGGTCACTGAAGCGTATCGCCCACCATCCTGTCTCTTCCGCTCTCGCTGTCCAGCAGGATGTCGTACCTCTCCCGAAACAACTCCCGTATCACTCGCTCTCCACAGCAGGGAGCGGGCCGGATGCACCCCGGCATCCGACGCCTCAGAGCATTGTGGTACCTTGGCAGTAGCCGCTGTTGTTAATGTGGATTTAGAGTCGTGGCAGCTCCTGCGAGTGCAGCCAGTCCTGTCTTTCCCTCCCGAGCAACCGTGGGCTTGACAATGCATGGTCATTACAACGAGCTCAATCTGCCGGCATGCAGGAGCCAAGTAAACAAAATGGGCAAACAGTGGAGGGAATCTGCTGCGCTCTTGATATGATTTGGATGCAGGATGTTTTCAGCATTTCACACTCAAGTGATTCTTGGGATTTTTTTTTTTTTTTTAGTGGGTGGAAAGGGGAAAGGCGATTACACAGTTGCTCTGTGTGTGCGTGACTCTGCAGGTTTATGTGTGTAACTGTGTAAATACTGACGGGTGTGTGTCTGTGTGTGTGTGTGTGTGTGTGTGTGTGTGTGTGTGTGCGCGCTCAAACATATTTTGCAAAGTTCTGACACAGCAAGCCGTACAGGCAGATACGGCAGCCAACAGTTCTGTGCTCTCTTCATCCAGAACGATGGAGGGAAGGTGAATGGCGCGCAGCACCTGCTCTGTTGGAATATGGTTCATTATGATTGTTTCACTTTGGCAGTGGTTGTAAAGGTGTGTTTCTTTTGGCCACCACAGACAACACCTTAGATCTGGCTTTTTGTCGCTATGGTAATTTGTGGTTTAGACCAGGTACCGGTAGCGCTTGTCTGCAGTTCCTCTGTGTATTTCAGGAGTGAACACACCTGCGTAAGTGTTCTTTAGACTCAATATATCAGCTTCTTGCAAGCAATCTGTGTCGCTCAATCCGCGCAGCGAGCTCCCCGAGGATTTCTACTGGAGATGCCGCATTCCAAGAGAACTGACTGGTCAGTGCTTTCACAGGCGTTGATCTGTTATCTCCAACATGATCTGCTCCGAAGCAGGTTGCCGATGTACGCTGGTAAGAAGGGAACCACCGTCGTAACCCTGAGAACCCAGAGTTAAACCTGAAGTTACCTCGCTGACCCCAAATCCTGCTTCGTAGTCCAGGTCTCGGCATTCCTAAAATCCTGGCTACAGTCCTGCTTCTGTCACTGACAGCTTACTTATTTAAGCATAAAAAATTTACAATTGGTGAGAATTGAAATGATAAGTTATTGACAGGAAATTGCTAAATGCATAGGTGAGGATTTGACTCACATGAACCTACATGAGAACCTTTGGGTTTTGGACTGTTGGTTGGGCTAAAACGAGACATTTGAATGTGTCAGTTTCAGCTCTGGGAAATCGTGATGGACATTTTTCACTATTATCTGGTCTTATAGAGAAAATTAATCAGGAAAACAATCAGCAAATTAATAGATAACGAACATTATTGTTCATTGCAGAGCTACAGTTGGTAAAACAATGCTCTCATGTCCTCATTCGACTGAAACCTTAATGTAATTTTTTAATGTGGGTGGTAGAAAATGCATGGAACATTATTTCAGCTTTTATCTTATAAACTAGATTTCATTAACAGCCCAAGACTACAAAAATAATGTCGGTAGTAGGCAACGTTTAGATTAATCCTTCACTTCATCAACTGGTTGATATATTTGTTTTTGATTGTGTTATTAGACTATATGAACATAAGAAAATTACTTTCTAGTGGTCGGCGGAAAGTGTACTGGTGTTTCGGTTGTGTGATTAAAAGCTTTAAAAATCCATTTCATTATCCAAACTATATTTGATAAATACACACAAAATAAGGGGACTGTGATTAAATCCACCTGAGTCAGAGAAGACAAACAACAAAGGGAAACGTTTCGGAAATGATTGACAGATGTCAGAAAGGAAATGGGAAGAGATAAGAGGGATGGATGGGGGAAGGAAATTACATTTAAGACATTGTCTGATCAGAGCAGATTTAGTTTTATGGCGAAGTTGAAGCCAAGACAAATGCCACAGGAATGCCGCCAGTTATTTCATCACTAAAATCACCTCCACAAAACCTCAAACGTATAAACCATCTGTCTGAACGTGATGTGCAGCAAATGATTCACATGCACACACACCAGTTCTCATACTGCAACCAGTTCTAATGAAGGAGGCAAACACAAAGGCTGGAAAAGTTCAAGCAAAGAAAGGTACTCATTAATTTCTAATGTGACATCTGAATATTCTTCCATCAAAATAGCTTTCACCTTTGACAAATTGCCATCGTAATTGTGTTGGTTTTTCCAGGTGAACACACACATCTCCATTTGCAAAATTAAATTGGTCAAAAGTAATCAAATTATGCTGCAGGTGAGTGCAGGTGCTCGTTTGCTGCCGTGGCAACCGGGCACGTTAACGTGATTGTTTTGTCATGTGAGTTGACGCATCATTAACCCCCCGTCACACACAACCCCAGCCCCCCCTCCCCCCTCCCCTATCCCGACAGACGAATGGGGTCATTAGCAAGAGACAAAATTCCCCAGGAACACATATCGGCACAGGTCGGATGTGGAAAAGTGGGACTGCAGCTGGAAAACATCTGTGACAGGAGGAGCCCGCCTGCTGACCCAGAGACAAAGCTCGCAGCCAGGCCCTCCTCTCCTCCTACACCTCAAAGCCTGGCTCTGAGTCTGTGCCCCCACCAGGTATGGTAGCCTGCTTAGGATCCAGTATAATGGTAAAAACAAAGCCAAAATACCACGGCGGTATCTGTTGCATGAGACGAGGGAAAATCAACGTCAGTCAAACAGTAACACGTAGATGTTCGGATATGTATGCATCTGTGAGGTGCTCTGAAATATATTTGAGCAACGAGGACAACAAAGAGGCAGATTGATATCACCAAAAGTGCAAGTTTAAAAGTTGTGGGTACATCATTTAAGAAATAAAAAAACAAGACAGCGGATCATCTACAATACAATGGTCCTGACCGGGCTTTTCTTTCCGGTATTCTTCTTTGTAACTGATCCAATTTGTCAGTAGGACCTTGAGCAGGTCTCACTTGATCCTTATGCATGTTTAAAATCTTTCCATCAATCATTTTAGTGGCATCTTTTGCTCGTTTTAGCGGCAGGTATCTCATGTTAGATCAAAACTCTGCAACAAAGGCAAGAGGCAAATAAAGGCAAAACAAGAAGAAAGGGAACAGCGACTTAATATGATCAAACTTTCATGTGCACATAATAAATACATGAGTTGCCTGACAGTAAATGCCACTAAAAGTCAACAAGCAGACAGATGAAGGATTGGGGGTGACAGGAGAGTCTATCCCAGTGGGGTGGATAGTTTCAAAGGCAGAGAGGATCAAAGTATCGGAGAACCATTCCGGGTCAATAGAGCTGAGTTTCTGAGCGCTGCCCTCCGACAGGAATCAGTCAAGCAGCTATCCAGTCAGACGCCAGGAGGGAGACAGCGGCGCACGGTGAGGAGGGTATGAGGAGGTCAATGCAGAGAGGGGAAGGAAAGGACAGCGGCGCTTACGGGCCAGTAGTCACAGTCTGAGTCTGAGTCTGGTCTGAGAGAGAGGCCAGGACAGAGGAATACCGTGTTCTCAGATAGCAGCCTGAACTGCAGAAGGTACCAGGCCTTTATCTGAGGCAGGCTTGTATTAGAGGCAGGCCGTTGTTACTAATTCCCTCTGTTTGAGGAGTATAATTGGTCATATTTTAGTAAGAACTCAACTACTACAACATACAGTAACACGCCTGTGGTGACTAAAATCGGACAATACAACTTTAGATGAGTAATCCAGAACAACAGTGTTGAAAATAGCGTGATTATGTTGTTGAGTTTATTAAGTTACAGCAATGTTAGCTGGCAGCACATAACATGACAGCCAGCGGGAGTTTATCTGGCCTTGTTATTTCCCCGGCCTATATGGGAGGCAGGCCTTTATTTGTTCATGTCGACCAAACCCCCGGCCTTTACGGGAGACCCGGCTTTTACTTGACTACTGGTTTTTATTTAAGGAAATACAGTATACAAGTCGTATGAAGATAAATTAATAAGTATGGCATTTTGGGAGATACGCTTGTATGCCATTAACAGACTGTGAAATAAGGAGATCAATATTTGATGTGTGTGTAGCGTCGAACAAAGACCAGAGGCAGCAGGAAAATGCTAGTCTTAGCTTAAAAACAACTCCAGAACCGTAACATGTATCTTGTCATCTAGCCAGTCTGAATCAGCTGGGGTTTGTGCAAATGTGGGAACCACACGGCTGTAGGACAGGACCTTTGAGATGCACCTTCAACAGTGATAAAATATCTCATTCTTTTGTTTCTATTTCTACGTGTCAAATAAAGAAGATACAGGGCTGCATGTCAAGACAGTTCGGGGTTCGATGGAGGCCATATTTTTTGCATTTTGGTTGGTCCGCATATTCCATCTGCTTGCACTCTTTCAGCTAAGCTAGTGTTGAAAACGTCTTACCAAACTCCTCATTTGAACCTGGGGGAGTCATGTCCTTCCCAAAATATCTCATTGCTGATTTTAAAATGTGCAGTTTTTCTCTAAATAAATATTTGCATTACGTTACTCTCGCAGAATAATCTTTGTCTTTTCGTTTCTTTGCAATAAACTACTGTAAAGACAAAAAAGAATTTGCTGAGCAACTAAACTAGAACTGAGCAAAATAAGCGAACAGAGGTTTAATTAATTCATCCTAGATATTAGTGTTTGTTAATAAAAGTGTGTTATTAAAGTGTCGTCTCGTATTCTATCTTCTCACAGTGGTGTCTTTACCTTTTTAATGCAAATGACTAGAATCAATTTCCTGTCCAGGGATAACACAGTCCGACTTTTTCCTCCATTAAGGAAGAGGATCACAGTGAGAATGATACAGCAAAAGGCTCAAGATGCTTTGACGGGACTGAGAGAGAGAGAGAGACAGAAGGGAGGAGGTGTAGAGAGAATAACGAAGGCAACAAGGACAGAACGAAACAAAGTTTAACCTGAAGAACAGAACAGAAAAGCTTTAAATTCAGAGTCAGAGGCACCTGGTATATTTCATTAAGCATCCTGGGCGCAAACGCCAACATTTTGCCAGAAAAAAAGGTTTCATGCTTATTTGGTTATTCGTTTTATGACATAGACTGATGGAAACAGGTTAATTGGAATCACGCCGAGTGTTTCGGTACCAGCTGCCTTTTCTTCTACTTTCCAGAGGAAACAGTTACTGGCCCCCACTCCGTCAGAGAAGCCCAGCAAATGAAGAATCTAGGATGTCGGTGCCTGCAACATACCCCCATCACTATAGCTGTTTTCCAAAATGTGGAGGAGAGCTCAGAGGCAGCGAACAAATGCAATGACGGATCACTTAATGCTGCTCAGATCGAGGTGCCACCTTGTCACATAGAGGTAGCTGAAATGTTATTTTGCTGAAATTCCATAAATTGGCCGAAAAACCTTTTTTCATCGAATTGCCACTACACAAAGAACCTGAAAGACAAATGAGACTTAATAGAAAAAGTCTAAAGGGATATAATAAGACAGTAGTGAGGAAGCACTTCTCTTCGGTTGATTTACAGGAAACCAGGAGTGGATTTATCAAGTCACATCCACGAGGACTTATCTCGCCGTCGCCGCAGTTATATGCAAATCTGGTTTTGAGGGTGAGGGAGGGCGTCGGCATGGACTCTTACCACCCACTGCACTTATTTAAAAACCCCTTCCCTGTCTGCATCTCTCCCGATGCATCTTCAACTTTCTACTTGTTTTCACTCACACACATTTAGAAGAATCTACACCCGCCCCTCTTATCGAGCCTGTCAGCCTTTTAATGCCTCCTTTCTCTATCGCGCTGCTCTTTCTATTTTTACTCACAAAAGGACTTTCAACATCCTACAGTACCTGTATGCTTTTCCTCTTTTACCCCTTCCTCTCTCGCTCGCTCTCTCAGATATTCCCCGGCTCTATCTCTGGTGCTGAATAGGCAGATTAGCGCAAGAAAAAGGCGGCTGTGAATGCTGCCGCGCCTCTGTCTCTATTGACCCACTATCTAAGCTCCAAAGAGGCTGAGAAGGCGACGGAGCCAACTGTCTCTCTCTTTCTCTGCATCCTCAACAGCTCCACCGCACCAAACTGAGAGCACTCGCAGCCTGGTAAATCCATTAGCCGCTGATTGAGTCCCCCAATGAAAAACGAACTGCAGCTGCGGGAGGCACGGCGTGAAGAGGTAAAAGAGAGGTGGAGTGAAATAGAGGCCATGGAGATGGAGCCAAAAGTAAGATCTCTTCCGCCCCCCTTATTTTCCCATTCCGCCCTCTGTTTCACCAGTCCTGACTGTCAGTCCTTTTCTCCTGCTTTGTCCATCATGTCAGGCCACTGTGACTTTGAATCAGTCAAACAGTCACTCAGTGGTCGAGCTGTTCCTCTCCTGTGCGAGTCGCTCTCGGAGGCAGGCACCACGTTGTGAGTCATCCACTGCAATTTGGCTGACGACAGCTGTCAGCCAGTCTAACAGCAGTGAGTCGCCTCTGTTCCCTGTGTTTTTCAGGATCTCTGCTTGGACTGATGGGCCAAGTGTCGCCCGAAAAATGATTTATTTTATCGCGTCATTCCACTTGGCTTTAAACACGAGCGATCTCCGTGCTCTTTGTGAACGCTGCGTGTTTCTGTCGCACGAGATCAGAGCGAAGGAAAGGCCATACAAGAGCTTAGAGACCTCCTCTACTTCTGCACCTTGTAATCTCATCACGCAGACTAGCCTGCAAGCGGAGACAGAGAGAGGAAGGCAGAGTTTGACACCGAGCGCTTAGCTAAAGCAAAACGATAAAGAGGGAGAACACTGACCATGCATCGGAGTAAAGGGACTGTCTTGCAGGATAATGTAAGTGCTGTTGATTAGATGTGACGTGTGCAACATGTGGTGTAACACATGATGAAGGGCTAAAACAAAATGGCTGAAAAATGCAAGTGAAGAGGCGCATGTCAGGTGCACAGGTATCCGTGTTCAGTTGCACACATGTTGATTGTGTTCCTCATCTCATCCAAGAACCTTCGCCACTCGTGTTGACAGGTGGGAAGTTCCTAGGCATTTAAACAGTGAGATCTCCTTGTCATTACTTGTTGGAGGGCATCCTGTTGTCAGCCACTAATCCGGATCCTGGTCTGACTCACAATAGTAGCAGGCCTCGTAAAGTGCTGTAGCCCAGGAAAGCCTCTAAAGGCATCCTGTTCAACATGAGAGAAGTGGTTCCACTCTGACCTTCTGTCCCTAACGGTGAACCCAATGCAGTACAGATTTACACCAGGGGGGGCGTCGTAATGTTGAGAGGTAAGACCGTGGCTTCAGCCTGTCAACCCATGCTGAGGCACATCTTGTCACTGCTTCATAGAGCAATAGACCTGGGTGATTTGATGCCGGTTGTATGCTGCTGGTATATTTTGCCCTCAAATCATCCAGACGATAATATATCTACAACCTCTGAGAATCTCCATAGAGGGATCACTGTCTTCTGTTAGGAGGTTGTAGCACCAGGAGCTAATCTCAGTGCGGCTGCTCTGACTGACATCACATCAGCGGAGGAGAAGCAGAAACTGGGCACCGAAACCATTCCACCACAACCGTGGTCTGAAGAAAAAGTAGTGGAACGACACAGAGAGAGAGAAAGAAAGCAGCCGAGAAGGCCGGTTGCTGCAGGATTGTGTATATTTTTTGTCCCCTCCTCCTTCTGAAACCAACATTGGTGTTGTCTCTTTCCTCCCGTGCGAAGGGTCAGCTAACGGTGACACCTCAGGGGAGCGGAGCAAAGGAGGACGAGAGGAGAAGAAAGAGAAGAGGGAAGCTAAAATAGAGGGTGGGCGGAGCTGGCCTGCAGTGGCTTCACGCTCGTACATGCTAACATCAATGGAGGACGGCTGTCTGACGCCGTGCCGAGGGTCTCTCTGGGGAGCGGAGGGGTGGGGGGGATGGCGGGAAGAAAGAGAGGAGGGGCGTGAGAGGCTTGGGCTGGGCGATGGGTGGGCGGTGGCCGTGTCTGCTTGTCGGTGTTGTTGACGTTGCATCGTGTGTGTCTGTGTGTTTGCATTGTGCACCGCTGCTTGTGTTCCGTGTGTGTGATCCCTGCACAAACACACCCAAGGCCCGAGGCTTCAAAGACAGCAGCCTGACTACAGCCGACAAGCCTCTTATTGGCCTAATTCCCTGAGAATGTTGTCTTCTGCTGCTGTGATGATGCAATAGATAATGATAAGACAAAGCTATGAAAATAAGGCTTTCTGTGACCTTTTTAGAGTCAACATTTGCAAATCAAATCAAATCAAACCTGTTTTTGTGAGATAGAGTAGAGATTTGTTTATTTATATTTATTATTTTTTTATTATTTACGTTTAGTGTTCTTCCAGTCCGGTTTCTTTAATCACCATAATTATATAGTTTACACATTCCCTCTCTTACGCACTCATTCTCACACACACCGACACATTTCATTCCCTCTTCTCTCTCCTGTATTAGACTGCACATTCTGCTGCCGCACTCTAACGGCGTCAACGTGAAGCTCCTTCTAGCTCCAGATAAATGCTTTCATGCAAAGTGCTTCGTTTTCCGTCTGCTCTGCTTGTTCCCTCTGTCAGGCACTCGCTCCGTTGAAGCCTCTGCTTCCTGCCTGGAGGAACAGAGGCTCCGCTTCACACCTGCTCGGGTTACACACAGAGACCAAAACCACCAACAGGCAAACTGACAGCAGTCTCCCCCCAAAAAAGCTGCAGGGGAGAAGGAAAATATGAAGAGCGGAAAGGTCTGGGGAGACTAAATGTGAGAGGGACAGAGTGCGAGAGGTCGATTGAGGTGGAAGATGAGCTGGAGGGACAGAAGACTGGCCTCTTGCTGACGTTGCATAACGTGCCACGGCCTCCGTCAGGTCTGCGAGGAAGTGCTGCTGCCTTTTTCGTGGGATTTCTGCAGCCGTGTGGTTGCCGGCCGGAGCGAGTGGGGGATATCGCATGTCGTCCGGCTATAGAAGCAACATGAGCTCAGACTGTGGAAAGTCAGGATGTCTCATTTAGGGGAACAATTGATCCAACAGTAAGTGTTGGAGGGAAACCAGGCAGGTCCAACCACATAAGGCCGTCTGTAAAAAGGTGGCATATGTCAAGAGTTTTTCTGAATAATTCATTATATCACTGTGGAAAAACTTGCTGATGCTAAACGTAAGAATACGCCGCTTTCGCCATATAAAAACATTTTGGTTTTTAACCATGTGCTAGATAGACCGATAGACATCTGCAAGATGTCTGTCATGTCGCTGCATTCCTGTGTCTGCATGTATTTAGTGTGGCTGTGCCTTCCAGCGGTATGCCAATCACAATATCCAATATCCAACCCAAAGATACTTGGCTTAACAAAGACATCAAACAGGGAAAAGTTGAAAATCTGAAGCTAAGAAAAGCACCAGTTGAGTTCGTTCCTGCAGAAGAGACCATCGCTTCCTGTGCAACTTCCCTGGATAAATAAAGGATTCGGGATGTTTTCTGAGCAATAAGCACTTTTTGTGCTGCTGTAAAAGATCAGTTTGTCTGTGTTGCACCAAATATGTTACTTTCCCGACAACCTCTGTGTTCTTAATGACCCTCCCAATAAGCACTTATTTGGCGATTTGCAGGTAGTAACTGGGAATAGTTTCATTCAAATATGTAGTTGTTAGGGTATATAGAGTATTAGTATAGAGTAGTCTATCATTTCAGCAGCATTTCATTCACTATATTTGATTTCTGTAGTCATTTGAATGCTCTGACAACAATTAAGGTGTTTAATTTAGCCCGACTTTAGAGTACAGTAGATGTCTTTTGACCTACTGACCTCCAAATCAATGGCTAGTAGTTCAATGCATCCTGAACGTATTCAGATAGCAAGGCCTCTCTGCTGGTCTGATTGATGACATCCTGGTTAAAGCTGCAGAGTGCTGGACTGGACATTGTGTGTAGAGAGAAAAAAGACATCCTTCCTCACATTTTCGGCCTTAAACTGGTTCTCACAGGTTGAAAGAACAATAATAATAATAATAATAAACTTTATTTATATAGCACCTTTCATACAAGAAATGCAGTTCAAAGTGCTTTACAATAAAGAAATGAAATGCACCAAGTGCTTTACAGAAGAGAATGCCATAAAATAAAGTGCAGTTAAGAGAATTAAAACTTGAACAGAATGTAAGAA
>JAVQJF010088701.1:0-14194 GCA_036023855.1 Gadopsis marmoratus
TGGCCACTTTTCCCTCTAGAGGATAAGCCCGTGTACATGTGTGTGTGCGTGAAGAGGTTGGCATTGGTTGATGGGCTGCAGGGCAAAGAGCTTCTGTTATTGGTTTCTCTCCCTCACACACAACCTTTTCCAGTCCACCAGGCCACAACCACACACAGAGAAACATACACAAACAGGCTTTTCGCACCCGAGCCACACTGAGACACGCTGAGAAACACACTGCACACGTATAGAAAGGCATCGTGTTGTTCAGGTCTGGGAGGAAAAGCTAACAGCAGCAGCGCAGCGAGTTTCCTCTCGTTTCCTCTCGTTTCTCCGCTGTGCTCAAAAACACCGTCGCATGCTGTCGCCTCTCTCGGGTTGTACTGTACACGAAAAACTATGTTAAATAAGAACCCTAAAAAGGATCTGTTTTGATGAGGGCTCTCTGGTTCTACTCGCCGATAACATCACACCAGAGGTGATGTGTGTAGTGCAGCAGTGTCCAAAATCACCCCTTGCTTGCTATACAGTCCACCACGTTTCCTGTCCTCCGTTTCTTTCCCGTGTCCAAACTCTGCGTGTGGAATCTATGCACTGCATAGCGCCATTCAACATTCCAGTCTCCATCGCATTTCTGCTCACGAATCCCACAAAAGGCAAAGCGCCGTAATTTGTAGGCGCAAGAATGACACTTGTGCCACACTACACCTGCCAGTGACGCTGCAAAATGAAATCTCAATTCACTGTTCACTACAGAGGAATAATCTACTGGCTGGCTGTTATGGAGTCAGCAGAGAATGAGTTTCAGACACAGGCCCTGTGATTACGCTCCTCATTTAGATTCGGTTCTTTAGAACTTTGCCTGGCAGTTGAGGTTTAAAATGCATTTCAGGGTATCATATTGCCATGACAGCAGATACGAGTTAATAAGGCCAAAAGAGGAAGTCGTTGGCTCTTTACAGATCCCCACAGAGGAGGGCTTCCTGTTTTGGTTGTTATGCAACTAGGCCATTTATTAAATTACATTTGCAATGTGTAGATTGTGCGGCTATTTTCTTGATTAAATTCATTTCCCCCTCATCCAGCACTTGTGGCTGAGACCTGGGATAGGCATGTTTCCCCGAGATGCTATGCAGAGCGATATGTGGGCCACGTCGAGTTTCAGTTGCTGTTTGGTGGAAATTTGAACCAAAGCTGCATTAAAGCCGCAGAGACCACACTCTCCTCGAGTCCGGATAGGTGTCAAGAAATGTAAGCACAGATATTAATTAAGCTGTGACACAGCTGACCACAACTACTAAAATGACTCACGGAAGGTCAGTGGATGAATCAGGGGGGACAAACCAAACCTGTATTTACGCGAAAAGAACACCAACCTTTCTCCCCGACTCCTCGATGAGGCCGAGGTCTGGTTAGGTCAAATTAGGAGGAACTGAACCACTGACCACGGCAGCGCAAGGGCCCTGCTCTCTCCAATTATAATGCAGAACCACACAAATCACATAAAAAAGGGGACGAGGGCTGCGGGAATGTGTGTGTGTGTGGGGGGGGATGAAGCTCCGGGGTAACCAGGATATTTCATAAAACAGGGAAAGAAGGTTAAAGCGGGCAATTTAATTGGGAGTTAAAAATGTAAGAAATGTAAAGTGGCAAAGGCCCGGAGGTGTGCTTTTAACCGTCTTCCTCCCGTCCCCCTCTCCCCTTTGGCCAGCAAAACCCAAACGGTGTTCAACGCTGCAGAAAGCAGCAGCCGATGCTCATCACTTGATTATCCCCAGAGATCCGTTTTCCTACATCTCCGTTCTCTCACTGCCAGATACCTATACATCCTGTTCTAGCCCTCCTCCACCGCCACCTGCCTCCTCCGTCGCCTCTCCAACTCATCGCCAGAGTCCCTAATGAGGCTCCGTGGGAATGCTCTCTGGCTCACTCCCTGAAGATAGACCTGTTCGCTTTCTGTTGTTTCTGAGGAGCTGCCGGAACGGATTGTCTGACACACGTACCATGTGGCCTAGCCGCCCCGGCATTCATGCAACAAAAACACACACTCTTCACGCCACACACACACACACACAGGAGGGATGAACATATGTGAGCAGACATGACGCACACACACACACATAATATACACACCTGTGATAAAGGTGAGGAGGATGGATAAATAAATGGGCTCGGTCCATCGCTGAAAAGAATCCCCTGTCGATGCTTTGGCAGTTTAAGTCGCCTTCATCCCTCGCCATTTATAATGTGGTGAAGTGAAAGCCGTTTAAACTGGGAACCATAATTCTTGGTTGATTTATTGAGAGCCTCAACACCCTGAACACCTCCTGGGGTTGTGATCAAGGTGTCTGGTGCTACAGCTTCGCGGTGAGAAAGCACGGCCGCCGTTATTGTTCGTTAATTGTCGTCGGGCTCAAAGACAACGGCCTGCTTTTTGAGTCACGCTGGGTTGTAGTTTGCCGAGTCACGGATGCATAAATACATGTTTGTGTGTATTTAAACCAGACATTTGGAATAAAAGCTAATTGACTGGCCTTCGGGCTAGCAATCAGCCAAGCAACCTTTGGTTAGTCCACCATGCAGCCCCCCCCCCCCGTCCTCACAGGGCTGTTTTCTGCCTGAACGCCTGCTATTCTGCACTAAATCTGACACCACGTCTTTCCAAGAAGCGCATATACATAAGGGATCAGTAAAATACACGTCGACAGCCAGCTGACAGCAGTATGTACAGTATCATCCACCGCACCAGAAATCCACAAGGTAGAACAAATTCTAGTGTGCATTCATAACCGAACCTGGCAGAGGACCACCGACCATGGAATGAGTCGCTGCTGCTGGCAGAGAGCTTAATGAGAAAATATTGGCTCGGGCGTTTCTGAATTGAATGGCAAAGACGTTTAGCTACTCTCTCTCTCTCTCCCCGACAATATGCCGGTAATTGGATAATAAACTCTACCTTGATGGAGAGCTGAGAATATTGTGGTTTTTCTTTTTTAGCGCAGTAAAGGTCTGAGTCTGATGGGCTTAACAGGCGGTTGTTGAGGATATTGAGTGCATCGTGATGGGTCAGACTCCTTCTCTTTTGCGTGCCCTTCTCCTCACTCCCCCCTCGCTTCTCTCACGTTTGCCTGCTGCCTCTCCACGCCTCCCTCCCATCCATCCATCCATCTCTCTGTCTCTTGCTTTCCCCGTCTCTCTCTCTCTCTCTGAGTCACGCAGTTAGCAAGCAGACTGTTTTGTCCAGGTCTATTTCTGGATGTCATGCTGCGGAAGGGAAAAATAAGATTAAAAACACAGAGAGAGAGAGATATTTCCCTGCGGCTTAAGGATCTAGGAAACTTAAACCGTTTTATTTTTTAAAAAAATTATACTTGGTGATACTCGCAAAAAAGGACAGTCTGTTACCAAGGCGGTATAAACACACACCGACACTAAAATACCATAACCATTCCTCATCTCCCACACCGAGCGTCAGGACGCCACCGGCTGCATTATAGTGAGCCCACAGCTGCTTGCAGCCCGATCGATAGCTGAAACTGATAACCATTTAACAAATAGATTTTTGAAATGGAGCTTTAAATGGATCAAGGCTGCAGATATGCGTTTCAAAAACGAAGCCCTGCAAGCTTCCATTTTCACGTTTCACGCTCGGTGCAATTCAACCAAGCTGTTTTTCCTCTTTTACTTGAAAGGTTTTTACACTTTTTGTCAGCTCGAGAGGAAAACAGAGCCATGCTCTATATCCAGGAAGACCATTTACTCCTTTCCATCCAAGCTGATGGAAGCGCTCCTGATTTTCATTTTTTTGTGACATTTAAAAAGGTTGCTTGAAACACACTTCCCAGTTTGATGGAAACTCTGACTCATCAGGGGGAAAAGGGCACAATAAGAGTTGCAGAATAGAATTTAGGCAATTTAGAAACCAAAATGCATTGGTCAGACTTAAAAAAAAAAAAACACAATTCCTTCTGAAGCAGCTAAACCCCCCTCAGCAAGATTCATCAGTGAGACGGTGAAGTTGCAAAAGCAGATGTGAGAAATTGAAATAAATTATATTTTCCCCTCTCAGTCTATTTCTTGTTTTTAACCTTGGAAACCTAACTTCCAGCTGTCCTCCCTTTGATACATGTCATCTGCTTTGGACCTAACGGAGAGAAAAGAGGAGTCATTCCCTCCCTCATGGATCATAACAAATGCTACGTATTCTTCATTCCTCCCATTAGATCCCTCCTGACCGAGATATTCCGCTGTCTTTTTTTCCCCTTTAACAGGCCACCAAGTTCCCCCTTCCTACCTTGACAAAGAAGGTCAAGGTAAGTTCAGATCCTCCCTTCCCTCACCGGACTGATACACACTCACACAAGCACACAAACACACAAACACACAAACAGGGCTCTGCGTTCACTTGAAACCACCGAGGTGAGTCGACCGTGTGTGACTCATGATTTACGTGGAAACCTGAGGCGTGGTGGGAGAATAAGGGGGGAAAAAAGTGCAAGTCGCAGACATGTTTTTTCCCCTGGACAAACGGCAGCAACAGCAGCATTTAAAAAAAACTTTGGGTTTTTTTCGCTGCCAGTCGGTGAAGGCCATTTCCCCATGGATCAGCCGAAAGCCCAAGAATGTGACTTCTCATACGCTGGCTGGGCTGAGCTTTGATCCCCGACTGAAGAGAAAGTAGGATTTTCCAGCACAGTGAGTGACGGGCTGGCAAAAAGGGTTGGGGCTGGCAAAAGCCGAGCGGTTACTAAAGCAAGAGGGATTGTGTGTGTGTGTGTGTGTGTGCGCGTGTGTGTGCAGGAGGGAGACGGGGGGGGGGGGTGACATGGCATATCTAATCGATATAAGAAAGCTCTAACTTGCAGGACGGGGTCCAGTCTCTTGATGAGGCAGGCCCCCCCGTCTCTCCCCAGCCTGTTCCACTCTTGCTCTCTGGTCCCGCCGTCCTGTCATCCCTCCACACCCTCCACTTCCTTTCTCAGCGGACATCCTTTGAAATGCTAAACAAACCAGGGCAAAGTCCACACCTCGGCTTTCCCCTCGAGACGCGGGGCTAATTTCCCCCCCGGCACCGCACGGTTTCACCCGGGCCATCCCGCTCTTCCTTCCCAGGAAGTTAATGTTGACGGAGGGATAAGAGCCTGAAGACCAGCAGATCAGGGCTGTTGGAAAATAAATTGCGACTTCGTGGCCAATCGTTTCATTTACCAAGGGCGTGTTTATCCTCAGCGCATTAACTTGATGCAATTCATTTGCACATGAAACGACGCAGCATCTTGTGCCTGAATGAAAGCTGTAGATTTAACTTGATAGGTTTCTTATTATTCTGCGATATCAAACTCCTGACTCTGTCTAGCCCGTCTGTTTCAACTGAAGGCCGTCTACATGTTGTACCTCTCCGTACACCTTTAATGCATTTCAGTTTTGCGTCATCATGGGGTTTAATATTTATGTATTTGTATGTGCTGTTCCTGTATGTTTAATACTAAAGATTTCCACTTGGGTTGCACTTTTGCAGACGCAGATGATCCTGTAAAACTGTTCATCTTTCACCCATTAATTGTTGCCATTTTCCCCATATTTTTGTCTACAAAGTGGGTTCTGTGAAGCGGATTCTCATCATAAAGCAATCTCCTCTGTAATTTCTTGCTTTGCTGTAAAATATTAAAGATCCTCCAACTCCTTTCATGTTTCCGTGGGGAATGCACATCCCCCAGCTTATCATCAATTTATAGCACTTTTTGTCTGCAGGAACTTTTCATGGATCCCAGGAATCGTTTAAGGAACCACGGACCTCTGACTGAGTTTTGGTTTCCGGCCCGGAGTAACTGCACCCCAAAAGGTTCTTGACCTGGATGCTCCAGTAGTCCAAGAACTAAATGTTAACAACCTCATTAATTCAGACTGCGAGCAAGCCCTGGTTGTTGCTACCGTTAGGACCACTACTTTGTTGCAATGTGGCAGTGATGTTTAATGTTATTGATATTTAGATGACAGTTGTGCAGCCGACTTCCTGACTAGTCTGAAGACAAGTGAGATAAAGAGAAAGCGTGGGCGAGTGAAGACGCCGAGCGAGATAAACAAACTGAAACGTAATGTTATTTGCCAATTGCCTCAACGTGGTTACATGCAAAAAAAAAAGAAGAAAAAAACCTCTGCAGGTCTACCTTTTACATCGATTCATTTAAGCAGCTTGTTGAAGCAGCTTGTTGTCTCCTGAAATGCAAAAGTAACTTGTCAAACCAAGCTTTTGAAACCAGTATCGAAGTGCTGAAGTTCTTGATATGCAGTGAAGGCACGCCCAAAGGTACCAAGGTTCCCGGTACTATTTGGTCAAAAGGGCTTAATAATTTCCCTACAAGGCAGAAGTTCATCTTTACAAATCCCCCTTGGAAATGTTAAAAGACAGAAGATATATCACATCTTGAGGCCATATGCTGCACGGGTGACATTTCCCGATGACGCAGATGGGTTACTGCACCGACAATTGCAGCCAACGGCACTCGATCTTGATACTTGTGTTCCTTATGGCCTCGGCGTACATTTTGTCCCATTTGCGAAGCTCTATCCTTGCTGAAGGCAGCGGCACCGTTCTTCATTACCTCACAACGCCGCTCATATATCACGGCCTTTACATCAACAGCACTCTTCTGAGAAATCCTTAATTAATACGGGCAGAGCGGAGGCGCCTGCTTCAAGTCGGAAAAAAACCAAGACACCCCAGAGACTGAAAATATGCCGTTAAAGAGACCTGGACGGAGCAGAGGTTAGCGCTGACCACGCCGGCTAAAACAGCTGTTTGCCTGTGCTATGTTGTGGTTTTAAACAAACACTGTCGCACACGCGTGCATACACATACATATTTATACACACACATAAAGCCCGCCTGTCTCTGTGTTTCGGTCAGGAGCAGAGCGAGCCTCTGTGGTCTGGTTGGGTTCAGTAACACACATGCTCTCTGTTTATGTTGTGCTCGGAGGCCTCCTGTGGTCTGCCTCACTCCGTCTGCCACCCCGGCACACAAATCCAGCCTTTTCACTCTTAAACACTTATTTCTTTCCACTTTTAAATCTCACTTCATTGTCTCCAAACTCCAATACACTGGTTCAGATCTGGAACTCTCCTGTTGGGGTCGCAGACGAGATAAGCAAACTCTCGGCTCTGCCTTGGTCGTCGGTTCAAGGTGTGTAGTTCTCTTTCTAGCCTCAACTCATTTTCTCACCCCGTTAATCTCTCTTTTCCACAATGCCCTCTCTCTCTCTCTCTCTCTCTCTCTGTCTCTCAGTCTGCCTCCAAACTCTCTGTCTGGTGCGTCTCATTTTGCAGTCTATTGTTGGAAACCAGTGCGTTAACGGGGGGGGGGGGGCAGTCGGCCAGAGAACACCAGCGGGGGTCAGCGTGGTCGCAGCCGAGCATGGCGGATACAATACCCCCCGCAGCGGACGCACCCATGTGCTAAATTACTGCCACAAATGTTCTTCCATCGGGGCGCGGCAGCACCATCAGAGCCGCTCAGCCATCTCGAGCCCCGACGCGCTTTTCTTCTTCCGCTACATAATTGCGGCCTGACCGAGTGCGTCCAACAAGTCAAGCTCCACTTAAAAAGGTGGGATGAGGGTGATGGGAGGAGGATATGGGAGTGGAAGATTTAAAATGGGTGGTGTGCTCCAAAGGAAAACTAATTCGGTGCATTTTCAGACTGCGACTGACTGCGAACAAATCCAAGTTATACACACGGTGTTGCCAGGTCAGTTTTCCCTGCATCATAGGAATTCAAAAGCTAGTGTAACTCTGCAAGTACACCCAAAACGTAAGCCTGAAATCAATAACGCAACTGTATTGATGCAAGCAACACATCAGCCAAAACAAGGACATCAGTACCCTCAGTAATAGGTTTAACTATCTTGAGCATATATTTATACAAAGTTTGGTATAATTCCCTGTTTTTGTCCCGTGATGTGTATATAACTACAGCTGCAGACCCAGATCTCACATAAAATGCAATGGCCGGGAAATAATCTGCGACGGGCTTAACTCGTGTTTATTTTCTTGCTCTTAGCAGGATTAGCGTGAGAAAGTTGCACAAACAGTAAGCAGTTTGCTTGGAAGAAAAGAACACCAGCTCCTCCTCCTCTTGGCGTTTTCCCCTCGTCATTCCGCGATTCGAACTCGTGCACCTTCCTGCCAGCAGCCACAAAACTCCATTGTTTGCAAGGACCGGCCTCTTCGCACCTCCCATTCACATCGCTGCAAAACCCCATCCAGTAAGCTGTTGTGAAGGGACCAGCGCCGCACCCATATCACAGTGGCTGGAAAAGAGATACAACCGCCAGCGTCACATATCTTGTGGACTTCTCACAAGAATTCAAATGATATGGGTGAAGTTGAAGCTGGGTTCTATTTTAAATGGAATACCTGCGGCTATTGTTGTAGGCTGCAATGAAACGTGGCACGGAGATGGAGGACAACGCTGCATTGCATTGGTGCTTCCTACCAGCTACATTGTCTACAAATTAAAATTAAACGGTTCAAATGTCCCTCCATAGAGTCTCGTGGAGGCGTCCCACCTTGCCTGGAATAAGTAGCGCCTCTGCTGACATCAGAATGAATGATTACATTTAGCTTTGGGGAAAAACAAGCTGTGGCGCGACATCACACACCAAAGGCCGTGTGTCTGTAACAGTCATCAGGTAGCTGAACTGACAACGAAATGCGTCAGGACCTGTCCGATTCAGCGCAGCAGCAAATGTTTTGTTCTGTCGCATTTGTATATTTGCTCTGCAGCAATTAATCAGAGAAGCATGTTGGCAAACAAGAGTCTTTCAAGTTGGGAAAATGCTCACTGGCTGCAATTTCCCCTGGTGGGGGGGGGCTGCCACTACTCATGAAGACGGATGAGTTAGGTGTTAAAAAATGGTGAGTAGACAAATAATGAGCATTTATTTTTTTTACTTTTTCAAACTGCAGTCATTGAGGAACTTTCACTGTATCCGAGATGAGCAGATGCTATTTAACAACACGGGGTTCCTAATCATTGTTTTCCTCATTGATTCATCTGGAATTTTTTTCCTCCATTATTCGGTCTGTAAAATGAAATTAGTATTAAATGTCCATCACGGTTTCTCAGAGTCAAAAGGTCTTCGAATGTCCAGTTTTGGCCGACTAACAGTCCAAGGCCCAAAGATATTCGGTTAATGATAATATAAGATGGAGAAAGGCAGAAAATCCTCACATTGGAAATGTCTTGACAAACCACCTATATATTTAAATCAGTTATACAAGTCACTTTCTTTCCATCCACTAATGAGTGAGTCAACTAATTGTTTCAGCTCTAAAAAGGAGAAATATGTTCATTTTTCATATATTCTCTGCCTTACAACACAGTAACTGACACACACAGATGAACAGCATTAACACAGAACATTACCCTTCATGCTCCTGGTCACCACTGACGGATGTTATATACTTACTTACTGCCGTATTGATTCATAAATGGTCCATCCTTCAATTGGTTATTAACTGAGCCATTAACATAATGTGTTCAGATCTATTTTTCTCAGACAATAGCTTCTTTGCCAAAACAAAACAACAACAACAAGGAAAGAGCCGTCTGATGACATGGAAGGTGCTTCATAACAACCACCATCACCACGAGTTGATCGCTCGCATTCACACGGTTCGGTGAGCGAACTCGCACACAAAAACACACCAGACGCTGCGAGCAGACAAGTGATATTGGCAGGCGGACTCGTAGATCCCCGCTGCATTTCCGTCATCGTCATGGCGGTAAATAAGAGTGGGAATTACCATGGAGTAATGAGAAATGTCACTATGACTGCGAAGACAAAAAGAGAAGAGAAAAATTACCCGGCGAGGCGCTTTAACAGCAACACACCTCCAAACTGTCGTGGGTGGCAGCCTGCATTTCACCAGCAGGAACAACGTCCAGACAGGCTTATTCATTTCAAGCCCAGATTTCCAGTCTCTCTCTCTCTGCCCATGTTTATACTGTGTGTATGCACATGTGCATCCATGCATGCAGTAACGCACCGATAAGGAGGGACAGGCTGACACATATGGCCTTGATAGATTATGTTATGTGGGTAATGTTATCTGGCAATCATTAACTAGACGGCAGGGTTTACTGCACAAGTCTGACCCGAGGGGGAGGTCAGAGAATGTGACACAAAAAAATCCCACGACAAACAAAAAAACCCTAAAAAACTACAAGTTGTGAAAATCTACACAAACGCCCATAGAATGTGTTCGCGGAGTCTCCGTTTACATGGAGCAGCTTACTCTTTCACTCTTAATCAAATGTGCACTACAGAGAAGATGCCGGTGCCTGTAATAATTTAATTAGTTATATTAAAAAATGTGAAGTGGAGACGCTGCGACACGAGAGCTGATGCAGAGGGAGACGTCTTTATCGCCAACATCAGCAAGGGAAAGGGGAGCGATCAAACCACGGAGAAATTCAAGATTATCCAAGTGCTACAGATCAAGGTCATACAACAGATATTAATGAGAAAAGAAGATTCTGAAGATGTAACTGTAGCTGGAGATTTCCTGATTTATTTAGGGAGATTACAAATGGAAAATGCGCCGCAGATCAGGCAGCAATGATGAAGCTACAGCAAACTTAGTAATGACAGACACTCTTAGATCTACTTGCCGGGGCCGTCCCAATAGATACGGCAGCCGGGAAATGCAACGCATCTATTTTTTGGAGATGCAGTCCGTCTGTTCCCGTTCCCAAGAACCTCCCCTGCGTCACCCTCGAAAAAGCTTATCAGCAACGAGAGATGCCGCCGGCTTTGAGGCTCATTTGGTCTCGCTTCATACTTCACATTAAATGCAATTTATTGAATAATGAATCTCCTCTGCTCCTCGGACCGTGTGAACTCAGTAAATTCACTCAGCATTCCTGCCACCCCCCCCTCAAAAGAAAAACAGGCCTTTAAGGTCACTCTCTGATCCTGGATGAAATTCAAATTAAATATTCGCCACGTCAAAAGGGAGAGCACAGGAAGTCCGACGCCTCGGTGCTGCTTAGTGAGAATATTGGTGAACTCCAGGGACTGCCGGTATCCCTTACCAGGAGGAGGAGGAGGAGGCTGTGCTGCACAGTACGGACTGCATGCATGTGTGGACATGCTGCTTAATATGAAGAGTAAAAGAAAAAAATATATAAAATACATGAATAAAAACCTCCTCTTGCTGATACATTATTCATGTTTTGTAGCTTCTGGGGGTTCCACATGAGTGGCCACAGTTAGAGTTAGCACCGGGTTTCGGCCAAACAAGATGCTGCCGAGTATGCGGGAGGGAGGTGTGTGTGTGTATGTGCGTGCGTGTGCGTGTGGACACGGAGGAAGAGGCTGAGTGGGAGAGCTGCCTGGAGGATTTAAAAGAACATTCACTGAGGAAAGCAGGGGGAAAAAAAAAAACTGGGAATGGAAGGACACACTACTGAATCAGCACTACTTTGCTAAAGGCACAGGCCTAGTAGCATGCACAGTCATGCACATATGCAGATGCACAATTTAACACACATACACAGCTCAGACTGCAGTGTAAACCTAACACGCACTCGTCTGGGATTTCTGTCTGTCCCCTCGTCGGCTACAGTGCAAACATTTTGCAGACGCTCAGACAGAAAAGCAATCCTCCACTGTCCATGGCCAAAGACAAAATACACACTCTCCACGACTAAAACAGAAAGGGTGGAGACTGGCGAACCCCCAGCACATCCAGACATTATTAGCTCACGCTTTCCTCAAGCTCCCGAAAAGTCAGCAATCCAAGCAGAATGTAAGTGCGTGTTTAAAGATAGTAAGCTATGTAGCTGTGAGCAAATACTCTCCAGTCACCAGATACCCCACAACCTCCAGACTGGGCCCGCTAGCAAATAGAAACGCGTACGTCTCTCACACACACACACACACACACACACACACACACACACACGCCAGTGTCTCAGGAGAATTTAACCTATCACCTCAATATAGAAGCAATGCTACTGAAAACACTTGAGAGAACCACACAGCTGCTGATTAATTGTGCACCAAAACTCTTGTGTCACACACACGTAAAAGAGGGAAAAGGTGTTTAAAATTCATACACTTGCATGCGGACACATAATGAGGAAAGCAGGCCTTTTGGACTCCGAGTAGATTTCAGATTAATTGAACCATCTTGGCCACAGACACAGTCCGTGGTTTATCCTGAGCAGCGGAAACTCCCCGATTAAGTTCTTCAAACCTGCAGGCACGGTTACATACGTTTGTTGACGCGCTTGGACTCGGCGCCGAAATATAAATGTTTGGGCATAAACACTCGTCCGCCTCGGCTGACCTCTGGGTCCAAATCAAAGCAACTGCAAACACATTTTCGTGGTGCTTTTGTAAGTGGGAAGCCAGTGAAAAATTGCATCTAAATCATTATACACCTTCTTAAAGCAGGTACATCCGGATAAACCCCAAATGAGCGTGCGTTTGCATAGCAGCTGTTAGTGGAGACACAGGCACGTCCACGGCTGGTTTTTTCTTTTACAGTGGGAGCTGCTTGATACAAGAAGTCCTTAACTGATGGCCACTCAGCACCTCAAGCAGAACAGTAAGGCTTTAAGTCAAGTGCATCCCAACGGTGGCTGAATATTGTTAATCAAGTCAAGTTTCCTGATTTTGCCACTCAGAACCAAGATTTAACCGGCCGACGTATGCAGGACTCACGCTGCTGCCGCTGGCGTGACACTTCTGTCGCCAGTGCGTGTTCAGCGGGCGACGTGACAACGCACAGTCTCACAAAGAAGATCCGCTACGATGCCTCTTACTATAGCATCCACGTGTTGCGTGAGCCGAAGCATCTGAAATGTCTCACTTCAGACAGCCAGAGAGCATCGCGTCTAGAGAGCGAGCTGCAAAGGCAAACACGATGCAGACGCTTTGAAAACAGCGCGTTGTCGTGTCGCAACTTTCTGGGCGATATAAACACCTCATTTCACCCCCAACAAAGACAATACACCCCGTCGAGGTGCTAAACAAAGCAGGGTGCCCTGCTGCTCTTTCTGCTACACATCTCCCATCTTTTTTCCCCCTTCATCATCTTCCCTTTTCTCCCTTTACCTCAGTGACTGAGATTCGCGACAGGATCGCTGGCTTTTCCCCACTCGAGCGTCTTCTCCCCGACGTTCTTTTTGGTTTGCTTTGACGGCGGGTTTGATGCGCTTGGATACCGCCAGACAGGATGTAACAGGGTGACAATTAAGCCACTGAAACAGGAAAAGCGTCCGATGTCTCAACGATAGAGCCGCAGAAAGAAACAAATGGGGAAAACGTAGCAGAATTTCAGCTTACAAGAATATAGATCTGACACTAGCTGGAAGAAATGTCCTTATTTTTTTCAAATGTCTCCACCACTGATGTAATGAGATCGTCCAGAAGGCCGGGGTCATGAGAAGCAAAGCGGGCGAGGTTTTCCAGGAGACTTATCACATGCATGCAGAATTAAATAGTTGTGTACGTGGGCTTCTGAGGCCGTGGGAGTGCGAGACGCAAGAAGTGACAACATAAAAAGAGAGGAATCGAAACTGGGAGCAAGGAGAGGAAAAGGTAGGAAGAAACTGTAGAGGAGAGTGGGCGTTAATTTCAAATATCCAGCATTACCAGCCGCAGCTGCACCCAAAAACATGCACGCTCTCCTTCTACTTCATCTGAAAAGGAGGCCCCAGTCAGGCTCATGAATAAACACCACGCAACAGCACCACCAAACTGCCAAGGAAACTGGGAAAAACAGGAATAAACCAAGATGATTCTCTCCTTCCTCTCTCTGGTCAATCACGCACCCACGCTCTTGGCATACTGAGACTCTCCTTGGTGAGACCAGATGCCTTCTTCCCTTGTCTTGTCTTGTCTCCTCTCCTCCTCCTCCTCCTCCTCCTCCTCCTCCTCCACAGTCACTTTTGGCTTAGCCGCTGATCCGTGAAGTGTCGTGGAATCTGCCAAACCAGGGCATGGTTGTCGATGGCTGGTGCTGTGAGAGCAGCCATTGTTGCCAGTTGTCGCCCCGGCTTTTAAGCAAAAAAAAAAAAAAAAAAAAAAGGCAAGCGATAAATGTGGAAGAGGGCTAGCAGCACCAGGAGAGGAAACACCAGGGAGTAAACGGGAACCAAATGGCGATGTAAAAAATGCACAACCGCACCCTCAGGAAA